>JASCZW010004649.1:0-147825 GCA_034211315.2 Aedes japonicus | reverse complement strand
CATAACATATATATATATATATATATATATATATATATATATATATATATATATATATATATATATATATATATATATATATATATATATAATATATATATATATATATATATATATATATATATATATATATATATATATATATATATATATATATATATATATATACCAACTGGATCATAGCTGTTTGCCTACAAATTTGCCACGCGCTTGGCATAGCACACAACTGCATTAAAAATGGCAGTCCAGCCAGTCACTTGCTAGCGACAGCCACTAACTCCATCATTCTCTGGTTGCTCGCTCCGCGTACCTCCAGGGTACTTGCAACCACCAGCTGCCAGGGTGATACTGGCCCATTCCTACTCTGCACAACTCCGTGACTGCCGAGCGAATGAAGCAAGTTTTGAGGTGTCCCCATTTTACACATGTTTGAGGCGTTCCTTATCTAAATTTGAAGTCTGTGATAGAAAACTACAGTGCATTTAGTAAATTTACGTTGAAAAGTCAACATTATAAGACATTACTTTATATTTGCGTAAATATCAAGAGCTGAATGTTGAAAATCAATTGTTTTGATTATTGAAATCGAAACATAGAAAAAGTTTCCGATCGATAAATGGAAACAGTTTAAAAATCAATCGAGAAATGACTTAGTTATCACGTTTAAAACCTTAGCATATTTCGTGACGCTCCAAATTTTCGTACTCGCAACGTGTACCCCTGTGCTGAAAACAAAGACGTAGTCCTACGTCAAAACCTCTATTGTCCATATTTTAGAAAAGGAATCCCTTTTTTCAAGAATTGTATGGCATTAGATCGAAAGACAAAAAGTTCAATAACAAAACGTCGAATGACAAAAGGTCAAACAACCCGAAAAGAATCAAAAGTTTGAATAATTGGGGGGAAAATCGAAATAATTGGGTTTCTTTTCTTGTTATAATGTGCAATATAGTGTGTGCGAATTTCTTTTTATCCATCCATCTCCTGAGCACGCTCATAAAAACATGAAATTCAAAACGCTTTTGGAAATCTCTTAGAACACATTTTTCACGATTGATGTCTCTATCACCAACAAAGATAAATTAATAAATTGTCATTGCTCACTTTCTTCAGCCTATCAATGTGAAAGATAGCTTAAACAGGTAATAATTCTTCTTAGGCAAGACATTAGCTTATACAACTTTTATATTAATATATTTTTTGTTGAGTGAAGCTTTCAAAAGATTTGTTCTATTTGTGGTTGAGTTATATTCGTCACAATCATGTTTTTTTTTTCAACAAACATCCGTTCTACTTATGGTATCATCAATATGGCATAAAATACGTTAGATGACTCTATCCCACACACAAAATAAAATCATTAAATCTAAATGATTGCACACGCCACTGATAAGATCATTAACCATCTCTAATTCGGCGAATGGAAGGTGAATTGCGAGCCATGATTTTCACGGTGCTAGTGCACGCTTACCCTCTCATTTATCTGCCTCATTCCCCTCAACAGTTTATCCCCTTTGCTGTCATATTTGCATTCGAACAGATCATATGCTTCAACCCCTCTTGAAAAACAACAAAAGAATGAAGTTCCCTTTACTTTTTACCAACAAGCTTGCACTTTCATCGAAACTGACAACCATAAAAGGCGACGACGTCCGTGGTGGTGGCGAGATGGCTGTCCGATAACAGTCGATAGACCTAATTAGGCACTTAAAAGAGCATAAAATTTCCTTACAATTCTGGTTTGCCAAAAATGGCTCGAACGCGCGTGCATGACCACCGTCGAAGGCGACGGTTTTGGGTGTCGAATGTTTTTTGGGGTAGATCGCCGGGAAATGATAGGAAGCTGACGTTTAGCGCTCACTTGGATATGTAAAAAAAAATGTTCAAAAAAGGGTCACTTGCGTGATGAAATGATGTTTACAGAAGGCATCACATATTGCGTGAAGATAAGAAATACTGCACGGTATTTTTGTTGATACCCAAGTCAAACGTGATTGATCCGTAAATTATTGCGGCAAAAGCATTTAAATTCTTTTGATTTCAAAACCATAGGCACGCTATATTGCCAAGCAAAAATCTCAGATTCAAGAGAAACAGAAATAGCACGATGTAGCACTAAAATAAAAAAAAATAGCCCTCACCCGAAGGTGTTTTCTTCGAAAATAGAAACGGCAGCCGGTGGTATTAGCTGCCTGAAATAAACAGTATGAAGAGGGTCGAGGGTGAAATCTGCGATGCTCTAGAGAACCGCTTCACCACGTTCGGCGGTATTTGCTTTATCAGTCAACCTGAAACGAACCCAAATTATGAAAACTTGCACGATGGCCGCGGATGATTGAACCTTCGGAAACGAATTTAAATTCAGGCACGATAGCCCACCACCGCCCCATAATAAGACTTTCAATCCTTCGATTGAGTTGGAGTGCATGATTCAATTAAGTCTCAGTCAAAGGCTACCAATATACAAATCGGATCCATTCTCCTGACTTCTTTCTTCACGGTAAATCAAATGGTAAATTGCTCGCGGCGATGCTCGTTTTCACCATTCAACCATCCAACTCAACCCTGCCGTCGTCAATGAGGACTAGACATCCGACACCACCCGAAAGGCTCTCACACGCACCTGAAATATATTACACATTTAAAATTACTTCTTCTTCTTCAATATCCTCCCGAAGATTTCCGCATGAAAGACATGAGTCTATTCTTCAAACAGGCCTCGAAAGGTTTCGTGAGCTCGAACCAAATCATCGAACCTCTCTCTTGGCCGACAAAAAAGGTGGACGTCTCGCGTGGCGTCAAGCGTCGGAATACACCCGCAAGTAAATTAGAAAATTTATATAGTGTTGATGATATTTACGCTCTAGGTTATAGGTGATCCCCCTCTCGCTCTGCCGGCCGACCACCCCCTCATAAGCCGTTCGATTCGATCGGCGAAGGAAAGGACGACGACGGCGACGACG
This sequence comes from Aedes japonicus, assembly GCA_034211315.2. Classification (NCBI taxonomy): domain Eukaryota; kingdom Metazoa; phylum Arthropoda; class Insecta; order Diptera; family Culicidae; genus Aedes; species Aedes japonicus. Next base: position 144,862 of record JASCZW010004649.1, on the reverse strand, counting down.
GCGACTTTTGAATGAACTGTGTTGTTGGTGATGTTGGCTCAAGCACACGCCGGGCGCCTCATGACCGGCCAACCGACCAACCGCCGGGCCCTGCGGGACTCGGCTGCTCGGCAACACGCGTGTGTACCTTTTTAAACTCTTTTTCTGTGTCTCTCTCTCCTGCACTGTTTGAGATCGGGACTCCTCCGGCTTATTTGGAATTGGAAGTGATTTATATCTGTTAGCACCACTTGATCGTTTTGGGAATCCCGTGAATAATGACTTTTACCGTTGGAATTCTCCTGTGGGCAATGGGTGAAAATATGGATTTTTTCAGTTGCGAAACTGTTAGTTTGTAATTGGACACGATAGAAAACTCATATCATCACATCGTCCTGATAGTATGGCAGATGCTTCAAAGTCCCAGCGTCCTAATAATAGGCGAGACCTTATAGAGGAAAGGCTTGTAAGATGGAACAGCGCCGCTTTTGACATTCATAGCGACAACACGATCGCGCTAACAAGTGTTAACCTCATTTCTTTACTATTCTTCAATTTTCATTTGCTTTTCGAGTGAATACGCTCATTCGATCTAGCTCTTCCAGGTTTCATTGTTCGGAAGTGGTGGAATAACTAAAATAGCAATTATTTCTTGTGCTTAGTAAGTGGAAATTTTCCATCGATATCAAAACGTTAACATTTGTGTTGGCTAGCATTTTTGGTTTATTTTTATGATCCAAAGGCATTTCCAAACAAATCGTAAAGTGAAACTATTTTTTGATGTTTTGTGTTTATGGCGTCATGTTTGTATGATAGAACACTGTTGAGCTTGTATGATTGAACACATTTTTTTTCGTTTTAAAACATATGAATGACATTTTCTATGTTCAAAAATGCCATGGAATCAATAATAAATTGAAGTATAACAATACATATTTTGAAATCGTAATTTTCGATGGATTTCGAAAAAAGGTCATAATTTTTCGTGATGACTATAACTAATCAGTTCCGTGGGCAAACTTGGAGCCCTTTAGTTCCTTTTTCGAAAAATCCTCGAAAAAATAAAAATTATACACGTTACGAGCAAAAAACGAATCGTGTTCCATCTTACAAGCCATTTTTTGAAATTGTAATTTTGGATGGATTTTGAAAATAGGCCATAACTTTTTTTTATGACTACAAATAATCAGTTCCTTAAACAAAGTTGGAGCCTATTAGTTCTTCTTTCAAAAAATGTCTTTGGATCCACGAAAAAATAAAAATTATACATGTTACGAGCAAAAAACGGATCGTGTTCCATCTTACAAGCCTTTCCTTTACTATATATATCTTGAGTTTTACTCAGTATATTCATATTCAGTTTTGTGCTATAATATTTGATTTGGTTGTGATTTTATTTCGGAGTTTATTTGCCTGATACGTTTGCATATGATCAAACATATCAAATTACGATAGACGAACTACGAAGACCAGCCAGTCGTTTGATCTCGGAGTTTCTAGTCCTCGGAAACAGTTCAGAATCATTATCAGGAAGTTGTTCTGAATGATCTGTCACCTAGCATGGTGGGAATCGGCACATGACTTCCAGACTAGCAAAGCGTATTCTATCACCAGAAGGATAATTTGCTTGTTAATAGCAAGCCTATTTCTAAGGAAGAAGAAGGACCTCCTGTTGTTGGGAGGGTATTGAGACCTCTTGAGGATGGAGCACTTTGTGGCTATTTTGACTACGTGGGATTTAAATAGCAACTTGTGCCCAAGATATACTACTTCACTCGACCATTCTATGGGAGTGATACCGAGATGGACTTTCACAATTTATTTATTTATTGGCGTCAATCAATAGTAGACCATATATGAAATTACATTACATTCTTAACATCTATGTTCGTTTCTATTTAACATTTTATTATTCACTTGTTAGCCTCAAAAAGATTTTTTTTTCAGTGTTTTTCTATCCATAGTAATATCAATTATTTCACTATTTGCATTATAGCACGGCATCATTCTATTTAATGGCCCGTTTTCGGCATAGGCTGTTCTATGATTGTTGATATAAAACATGTTTCTATTTCTTAGACGGCGAATAGGGGCATAAAAGTTCATATTTTCTAGAATCACCGGAATGTATACTCTTTGCGCAATAACATCATTTATAAAGGCTACCATTGCAAACTCTCTTCGTTTTTTAAGTGTGTCTAAATTAATTAGCATGCATCTTGAATCATAAGATGGCAATGGAAGGCTCACCCATCCTAACTTCCGTAAAGCAAATAACAAAAACCGTTTTTGTACTGATTCAATACGATTTACATGTGAATTGTGATATGGAGACCAGAGTATGCTACAATATTCAAGGGGTCTAACATATGCAATATACAGTGTTTTGATAGTGTAGGGATCTTTGAAATGAAAACTAAACCTCTTGATAAAACCAAGCATGTTGGTTGCCTTGTAGATAATGTTATTATAATGCTCGACAAAGGATAATTTGGAGCCAAGTATAACACCTAGGTCTTTAATATGACTGCATCTTTCAACTTGCTTCTGGCCAATGGTAACTGCTTCTTGCCTTATAATCAGGCATGGTTAAAACACCAAACCGTTCTACACGGGAGGCTCTTTGGCATGCAAACACAGCGCAGCGTGTACCAGTATCACCACTCCGCGCCGGTGCTCAACATAGTACACGCAGGGCGAAAATCAAACCACCGACACCAGTGCCCGTGCATTTTTCTTGACCCCGGTGGTTTGTACTTCGGCAAACGGGGAAGCCGAGTGTTTCAACTTCGGCAAACAGGGAAGCCGAGTGCTTTCAACTTCGTCAAACACCGTAGCCAAGGGATTCAATTTACGGATACACTTCGACAGCTCCTTTGCTGCACGGACCTTCTTGTCGTGGGGGATTTTTGCTTGTTTTGATATTTTCACCGTTTCATTTAATGCGTTTGCGTGAATTTGACCATTTTCCCATAGCTTTTCTGTCAAATTTACGTCAACGCACCCACAACGTATCAATTGTAGGTGACCGTTAAGAATGTTGTGGTGAATAATATGCACTGTGACTTAAGACTGATATAAATATTGATGCTCCAGAAATATGCGCATGCCATGTAATGAGGGGACATGCATATTATTCTATATTATGATATCTGATAACAATGATGCCGGGTATTTGCATCTTAACAACGTAGAAGTGCATCATAAACACTGAAGTTAAAAGCAAACAATAGCAATAGTTATAGCAATACGCTAATTGTGAAGAGCAATACACTGGCAATGCGAAAAAATGTTTCAAAATACACCCTACAGGCTACCAAAAAGGTATCCAATCTATGTGTACGGTTTATTATTTGAGAATGTTCTTACTAACAAGAAATGCTTCGGTGAAAATCAACATAACTATTTCATTTTTGTGAAAAAATATTTTTCAGCACGAAGTAACTTAATTATTAATTGACCGAATTAAGATCTGTAAGCGCCACATTAAAGATAATTGTGTGTTTTAAAACGTTTGAATCTTAAATTATTGTAGTATTGTTGCTTACCAAACAATACGGTTAGTTTGAATGCGAGAGCAATCATCACAAAGTTTCGAAAGATGCGGAGTGCTCCAAACATGGCCATTTTGTTTGGAAAACGTGTTTAGTCTTATTGTATATTTGAAATCTAACACATTTCATTTTGCAGAACATCTATTTATTCCCGTTAATGGATTTTTAGTTTACTTCAAAAATATAGAGAACGTGTTGATTACTGGCAAATATGCAATCATTAAGCCAGTGGTCTTTTCTGAAAGACTTAAACAGTCTATATTTTTTATTTGATGATTTGTTTGTTCAGGCTCAATCCTATCTTATCTAATAGAAAGCAATACAATACAGAGTTCTGGTGAGTGTGAGTATTTTACTGGAATATCTGTAATTTGAAAATGAGAAGAAAGATTAGTACTTTCCATTTAATTTCAACTACCTTTATTGCTTATCTTGACACATACGAGTATTTCGTCTACAATGTATTATTTATATACTTAGTGCACTACACTGAAGATGTCTGCATAATCTAGACGAAATACGCGTATCTGACAAGATACTTTAAGCAGTACAGGTAGTTGGAATTAAATGGAAATTAATAATCTCTCTCCTTATTGTCTAGTTACAATGCAGAGTAAACTTTTTGTATTTTTCACCAGATCATCTTCATAAAAACACATATGAAGATTTCCTTCATTGTGCAAAACAAATTTTATCGCAACTTTCTCCTGAAGTTATTTATTATGAACTCAGAAAATGAAAGTATAATACTCACAGTCTTTGGCGATAACGAAACATTGCAGCTTATTTTTTGATAAAACAACTAACCTTGAGCTTAACCAGATTTATCTCATTAAAAACCAACAGAACTGCTATCTAGTGTTTTATTAACGAATATTTACGAAGATTTCTGCGTAACTGAATCATTGACTCAATTATGGAAAAATGAAGCATTCCACACAGTAATAGAATATTCACTTTTCATACAATATACACTTTCCAATAATATATCTGAGGATGTTTATAATAATTAATGCAGATTATAACAACATTAAATTCGAATTCAATTTTGTGGACTGGCATTCAATATTGAAGAACGAAGAAAATGTCGATATTGCTGTCAATAAATTCTATAACATAAATAATTGTACAGGAAACTCCTCAAAAAAGAAGAAGACGCCAAAGAAATCCTAAATATCCAAATTTGTACGATAGACACATAGATACCTGACAAACTGCAAGCAAAAACTCATAAAAACTCATAAAACTTACAAGAAAAACAAAAGCGAAGAGTATTTAGAAAATTATCTTGACATATACGATCAATTGAACTTGGCCAGCAGTAATGCACTGGATGAATATAATTCAAAAACTGAACTAGAAATAATGTCTTGTCCAAGGCGCTTCTTCAACTAGGTAAATACAAAGTAAAAATCATAAAACTTTCTTACGGTTACGTGTCTTGATAAAACTTACTCGGTAAATAATTGTAATGTTTTTGCAACTTTCTTCCAAGAAAAAATCCAGTGTTTTCAAGAATTATTATCGTGAATCAACTCCATGCGCAGGATATTTGACAGGCTCTGGAAGATTACGATGCCTCTAAAGGTTCAGGTCCTAATGGACTGCAATTTGTAGACTTTTAACTGAACGATGGTCTTTTCAAATCTTCACTGGGAAACTGTTAACTTTGCAATTCCTCGGAAAAATAACACATAATGTCAACCCGAAATCAGAACATTTTAAATTTAAACTAGGTATAGTTGACGAAATAAATAAATAAACAAAATGGGCCTTCTTTGCCGCTACGATCGTACACAACATACACAGTTTACCATATACACGACATTGATTTGACCAGTAGTTGTATAAAGCCAGGGAATATGGTTTGAGAATCAACTTCTTGATGGTATCATACACACAAAGCTGCAGCGTATTGCTGCACACTCAAAATATCACTAGTTATGAAGTTTAGAGCTGCTTCCTCCTCAACGTTCCCATCGTACTCAATTGACTCGTCCATTTCTTCAACATCCAGGTCGTAATCTATGAAATCAGATCCTTACTGAGCATCATATAAAATTCTGCCAACTTTGAGTTAGTTTGTTTCATTGTTGGTGGTGATGGATTGTTGGATGGGTCTATTTCAAAAGTTTTTACTCATAATATTTCGTCTTTTAAGGCTTTGGCAGCTTGAGAAGCATTGTAATCATATCCTGCCAATGTTCGCAATACAAACTTGGAGTCCATTAGGTACTGTACGCAAATAGCAATCAGATTCCTTCGATTAGCGGAGTCCACTTTAATGTGATATCATTCTATCCTTCAGTTCATTTATAATCTCTGTTTTCAATGCCAATGCAGCTTTCTCTACATCCTCTGGAATGGTCCTGGCTAATACTGGGTAGTTTTTAAGGTCTTTGTCAGAGTCCCTAGAAGATCCGCTAGACCAGGCTGATCGAGCATGTTGAAAGTAAGGCCACCTACCGTAACCATCTTTACACTGTACTCCACCAACAACTCTCTGCTATCGGAACGGATACTGTAGGAATCTTCCGTTTTGGACGGCGATTTTCAACCACTTCCTCATTAGTGGTCATATCCTCTAACTCATCAGATGCATCGTTTATAATTGCCTCTTTAAATTGTAGAAAGTGTTAACCAAGAGCTCTTTCAAACAAATGTTGCACTTTGGATGGTTTCTCTCGCCATTCCCCGAGAAGCACTCAGTAGCAACCTTTACTTCGTCCTTTGTAACCTTAGCATGTTTTTCTGCTGACATTTTCAGACGCTTTGCATGTGAGCTTTGCTACGAAACAAGATGGAACCAATTTTATAAGCTTCACTCACAGCAAGACGGAAGAAATTTTAAGAATTCCACGAAATAAGCGTATACTAAACTACTAAAAGAATCAGTGAACACTGAGCTTTTATGAATGTGCTTGATTCGATCACACGGGAACGATAAAAGTACCGCAGAGCGGGGCATTCGATTCAGAAAGGGAAGAAGTATGTTGTACTGAAATATTTATACTCGATACTAAGAATCCGCTCCATTAAATGACAAACAACCGGGAAAACAGGCTGGGTAAAAAGTCCAACATCGAAAAGGCATACCCATTTTTCTAGAGATCAAGAAGATCAATTTCTAGGTATCAAGTTGCAAATAAAAGTTGGTTAGAAATTAAATGAAACGGTGAAAATATCAAAACAAGCAAAAATCCCCCACGACAAGAAGGTCCGTGCAGCAAAGGAGCTGTCGAAGTGTATCCGTAAATTGAATTCCTTGGCTACGGTGTTTGACGAAGTTGAAAGCACTCGGCTTCCCTGTTTGCCGAAGTTGAAACACTCGGCTTCCCCGTTTGCCGAAGTACAAACCACCGGGGTCAAGAAAAATGCACGGGCACTGGTGTCGGTGGTTTGATTTTCGCCCTGCGTGTACTATGTTGAGCACCGGCGCGGAGTGGTGATACTGATACACGCTGCTGCGGCGTTCAAATACCGCACGCAGTGTTGTGCGTGGTTTGGACAACCCTGCTTATAATGTGCTTTCTTGAAAATGATATGGAATGACATTTTTTAACATTTAGTTCTAGTAAACTTTTCGTGCACCAGGTATGAAATTTATCGATTTCGCGTTGAAATATTTTCAAATCAGATGCTTTACATATTTCAAAGAAAAGTTTCATGTCGTCAGCATATATTAAAACATTCAAATGATTAAAAATCAATTCTACATCATTGACAAACAAAATAAACAATAATGGTCCAAGATGAGAACATTGTGGCACTCCAGATGTCACATTCACTACTGATGACAAAATACCACCAAATCTTACCCTTTGTGTTCTACAAGTCAAGTATGATTGGACCCATTTTAGTAAACTCTGATTGAAACCTAGCCTCGATAATTGAAACAGCAATAAAGGAATATCAACTCTATCAAACGCTTTACTTAAGTCAGTATATAACGTTTCAACATAATTTCCTTTATCCATTGCGTTTAAAGAATATGTTACAAAATTCAACAAATTGGTAGTCGTTGATCGCCTTTTAACAAAACCGTGTTGTTTGTTAGATAATAAATTTTTAACTTGTGAGAAAATGTGTTTGTTGACTATCGATTCAAATAACTTAGATACAAAATAATATCGCAATCCCACGATAATTTTTTATGTCAGATTTTTGTAGCATTTAAAAATCGGCATAAGAAAGGATTCCTTCCAAACTGACGGAAGAATACTTGATTCAAGGGATGAATTGAATAGCCAAAACAAAGGTTTCACTAGCTCTTTTGATACTGCTTTTAGAAAAGCTGGCGGCAGACCATCAGGTCCAGCTCCCTTAGAAGCATCCAATGTATTTATTGAGAGTAGAATTTTGTTAAGTGACATATTATTAACTGTTACATCACTGATTGTTTCAGGAAGGTACGAGAAATACTGATAATCCCGATCATTAACGTCATGAGTAGTGTGAAAATCCTGGATGAAGTCTGCGAATAAATTGCTGAATTCGTCTGGAGTTTTGCCTGTTTTACTGTCTAACTGCATTTTTGATGGAAAATTATTCGACTGCTGTTTGGTGTTAACGAAACTGAAAAAAGATTTTGGGTATAACTTTATATTATTTTCTACTTCAATGTTGTAATCCTCATAACTATTTTTAATTTCTAAGTTCAACTGGTCACATGTGGTTAAGTATTTTGTCAGGTTCAAATCATTTTTATCTATTTTATAAGGTTAATGTGCTTTTTGTTTTCTATTTTTCAGGTTGATTATTTTTCTGTTATACCATGCTGGAGCTTTAGATTTAATTGATTTTTTCCATTGCTTCTTAGGTACTGTCGTCTCTAAAATCTCGTATATTACTTGGTAGAACTTGTTCACAGCTAGCTTTATGTTCAAATTACGAATCACATTTTGCCAATCAAATGAGCTTAGTTTATTTTTGCTAACATCGTATTTTGCATGTTTAAAGTCATAATAGGTTTTGGGTAAATCGCCATCCAACACTGTGGTGTTGTCATGTATAAATATGGAGTATGCAATCGCGGTGTGGAATACCTCATTTTTCCATAAAGGATCGGGTGATTTCGTCACGCAGAAATCATCGGTCATATTAGTAAATAACAAATCTAAAATACAGTTGTTATGATTTCTTACAGGAAAGTACACAGCCGCAAAAATATGAACTTGAGTTCCAATAAAAGATTTGACCCAAACGTGGTCAAATTCCTTGCATTTATGTGAATCAGTTTGTTCCGATTCATAGTCGGTGAAAACTGCGATTAAAACTCCACCACCAGATTTCATATTGGATAACGATTTGTTGCGATCATTCCTAAAGACGTTAAAGCGATTGCCAAACACTTCCTAATTTTTTATGCTGCTGTCCCAACTCGTTTCCGTGCCTAAAATAACGGGACAGTTGCAAGCGGCAACCCGTCTGTAAATTTCGTTTACCTTTACCGAACTTCTCATTCTATTGAAATTTTGACAATATATGTTAATTTCCTTACTTTCATTGATTATATTACCCTCAAGCGGTAAAGTAGGCCCTGAAGTCATCGGTTTGTTTTGCAGCATGGATTCGTCTACAGGATAGGGATTCTGCGTTTCTGCGCCACCCAGTTGTTGGGTTGTCATTAAGTCAGGTTCTTCCTCTAAGGGGTACGTCAATGCCGTGGAAAACACGTATGCCTGCAGGAGCTCTCCTCAATACCAGGTGGAACAAGCCGATGTAAATTTTAGTGTGGGAAACAAAGAATGGTATGTGTTTTTGCTCCATTGATGCAAACCTTTCATCTGTAGAAGTAGTCGAGCAGAACACCCAGACCTTCCTGGTGTTTACGTGTCAGAGCTCGAATCACTTGACTGTCGTGAAGATTTTGAACACAATGGGACTTAGGAAGCTTCCCTGTGGGACCCCAGCGTCAACATTGAACGCATAGGAATGGGTGCAACTCAGGAAGATCTGGAAGCACCTATCCGTAAGCAGTTTTTGATAATTTGGACGAGGAAGATCGGGAAGTTGAATAGCTGCAGCTTATACACAAGACCATCATGCCATGGCAGCTGTTTTTGAAACGGACTTATTCTGCCTTAAGATGTTAGTAACCTTTAACAACTGGTGGACTGCGGAATAACCTCTCCTAAAACCGAACTGCTCTGGGAGGAATATGTTATTCTGGTTAGAAAACTCCAGAAAACGGCTGAGGATCAGCTTTTCGAAAAGCTTCGAGATGGAGGATAATAATGCGCGCAATAAAAATAGCGACAATTTTCGGATGGATGGTGAAACACAATGGAAAAAGATCTTTTAACGAACCGAATTGAATTTTTATTAACTAAGAAATAAACAACTTTTCAAAAATACTTCTACGCTCTGTTAGCCGGAGCGCTGCCTACAGGTGGAAAAAAAAAGCTTGTAGGCATATTCTTCAGCTTGCTGGTCGCCTTTTTGATCAAAGCATCCGTCGGCTAGATCTGGCCAAAACACCACGTCGTCATCCTTGCGGTATTTTTCAAAGAAGGTGGTAACTTCTGGGAGGCACTTCGTACTGTAGATCTCGCCGTTTACTGCCAGCCAAGACAAAAAAGGAGATGGGGCGTGGCACCTCCTTTTCGCTGATTGCGAGCCACAGTAACACCTTCTTTGAGAACTTCGTGTGCGCTCTGTACTTCACATCGCTGCTTATTTCTTTTGTCGGGGAGATGAAGTAGCCTTTGCCTTGCCAGACGTTTCCGTCCAACGAGAGGTATCTCTCGTCGTCCATAACGGGCACCACGTTCCACTTCGCCGGGATGATCTCTTTGACCAGAATCTTCAGCCGCAGTTTCTGGGTTCTTCGACACGGCTGGCTTGGACTGACGCATTCACATGTTCATTTTGGCCAAATATTTCTTGACCGTTTGGCACCGACATCCCAGTCCAACGCCGGGAAAGACGTGGCCACCTTGCCTTCCGTCATCCGTTGGAGCTTCTGTTGAATCATCCGGTCACTTAAAACGGTCGAACGGCCGGAAGCAGGCTTCCAATCGATGAGATCTTCCTTCTCCAGGAGTTGCAGAATCTTATAGATGTTTCCGTGATCGTATCCGGCAGACATGAAGTGGCCCACGATGGCCGACTTCAACAAAGTTGAGATCGAAGGTGTTTCACTGTTCTCGTAATAGCTGATGGAGCTGTCTTCTTTTCACAGTAAGTATACATTTCTGGTAAGTCAACAGTTACGGCACTGCATAGTGTGGTTTCAAAGGTAGAAAATGCTCTATCGGTAAAAGAAATAGCACTTTGTTCTTTCTTAGATATTGAAGGAGCTTTCGACAACGCTTCCTATTCATCTATGGCGCGTGCCATGAAGAAAAGGAACTTTGACATGAACATAATTAACTGGGTTCATACCATGCTCGCAAAAAGAGAAATCACTTCAGAGCTGGGAAGTTCGTCTATTACAATACGGGCAACGAAAGGTTGTTCCCAAGGAGGAGTCCTCTCACCACTTATGTGGTCCTTAGTTGTAGACGAGCTTCTAAGAAGCTTAGAGGAAAAAGGTTTCGAGGTTGTAGGTTTTGCAGACGATATAGTCATTATAGTGAGGGGAAAATTTGACAACATCCTTTCAGAAAGAATGCAATGGGCCCTAAAATTTACCCAGTCTTGTTGTATCAAGGAGGGCCTCAGCATTAATCCAGCAAAAGTAGTAATTGTACCTTTCACTAGGAAAAGGAAGTTTAGTCTAAAAGCGTTCCAGCTAGGAGGATTAAAGATTAATCTTAGTGAACAGGTTAAATACTTGGGAGTGATACTGGATGCCAAACTGAACTGGAATGCTCACCTTGAGTGTGTGATCGGTAAGGCAACCAGTGCTTTCTGGATTTGTTCAAAAACATTTGGCAGAAAATGGGGTTTAAGACCAAAAATGATAATGTTGATTTATACATCCATAATACGTCCAAAAGTAACGTATGCTTCCCTTGTGTGGTGGCCAAAAACAAAAGAGGCTACTGCACAGAAAAAGCTTACAAAACGTCAACGGGTAGTGTCCATTGCTATAACGGGAGCGATGCGCAGCACTCCATCAAATGCGTTGAATGCAATGCTAAATCTGCTGCCTTTGCACGAATACGTGCAACTAGAAGCGGAAAAGAGTATGCTTAGACTTAAACGGTTGAAAACTTTCATGTCTGGTGACTTAGTCGGTCACCTGAGCATTTCACAAAGTTTTCAAAATGGGCCAGTGATGTATATGAATGGAGACTGGATGAAACCTGTGGAAAACCATGACATCCCTTACAACATATGTGAAACGTCACGTATAGATTGGGAAGTCGGAGGTCCCACTGTTCGTCATGGCTCAATAAAATTCTACACAGATGGCTCAACAATTGGAACAAAAACGGGAGCAGGAATCTTCGGCCCTGGGGTAGAAATCTCAGTGGCGATGGGAAACTATCCAACGGTTTTCCAGGCGGAGATCTTTGCTATAATAAAATGTGTAAACGTTTGTCTGAAGAGAAAATATAGATATGCAAATATTTGTATATTTACAGACAGCCAAGCGGCACTCAAAGCGTTAAGTAATTATAAATGTACATCCAAACTTGTCTGGGAATGCATTCCTTTACTGCGAAAGGTGTGCCAAGAGAACTCGGTAAATTTATTCTGGGTTCCGGGAAACTGTGGCATTGAAGGCAATGAAAGGGCAGACGAGCTTGCTAAACAAGGTTCAAATGCACAGTTTATTGGCCCAGAACCATTCTGTGGTATATCATACTGTGCCATAAAAATGGAATTAAAATCTTGGGAAGAGCAAAGGGTGATGACCAATTGGTTGGTCATCACAAAGTGTTCTCAAGCGAAAAGGTTTATAATTCCAAATGTTACAATTAGTAAAGAGCTTCTGGAGCTCAATAAGAGAGTTCTTGGTACCTATACTGGCCTTGTAACCGGACATTGCCCGAGTAGATATCATTTGAAAAACATTGGCCAGGTTCAGAATGATATCTGTTGTTTCTGTAACATGGAACGTGAAACATCGGAACATCTGCTTTGCAGTTGTGATGCTTTGTACAAGAGCAGACTTAAATTTCTATACAGTGGCTATATGCAACCTAAAGAAATTTGGACTGCAAATCCTGGAAAGGTGGTGGGTTTTATAAACTCAATTTTGCCTGACTGGGAGACGCGTCTTAGGCTGGTCACTTGACAAATGGTGATCTAGCTTTTAGATGCGAATTAGAATAGTAAACAGGGGTATACCACAAAAGTTCAACTCAGTGGACGCAGTGGTTTTACGCCCCAACAAAAAAAAAAAGTATACATTGACTGCTAACCGGTGGACCAACCACCATGTGGCAGGGTTACCGCATAAAAAATCGAACATTTTGTAGCTTTTTGATGCATGCTTTAAGCTGATTGGGATAACTTTAACTAAATTCCAACGAGACGGGGAGTTGTCAAGCTACGAGCATTTGTTGAAGACCGCGGCCAGATAAACAAACTGTTGGGGTTGAGTTCATGATATTATTATCTGCTGATAGGACGCACAACATGTTGAATTCAAATCAAAATGACAAAAAAACTAAGCCAGATAGAAAGTTTTTGTCGAAAAAACAACTGTAGAGTACTTTTCAATTGATGCTTATGTTTAATCAATTAATGTTTAACTAATTATATAGTATGTTGTTGCATAGAGCACATGTCCTTCTTATCAACATGCAAACCTAGCAGTTAATAACATTTTTTGCTAGAACTGAAGATGTGAAGATAAAGTATTGATAGGTCCGATAACTTTCGGGAGCCTGTGAATTTGAACAGACGTGTTTGAAATTGAGCGTAGGATTTTTTGTTAAGCAGTATTTTGAAGCGAAGGACACACACTTTTGCCATACATCCCCATGCGGGATAGGTCAAGGCAGGAACGGATTCGCCACCTTGAATGACAAAAATATACGCGCTTAATCGTGCTCAAATACCGTCAATGGCACTGAATGGTTCTAGCGATGTGAAATCTCTGTTTTTACACTTCCTAATGACCACATGTGATGGAAATCAATTTCCAATTAGATCAAAACCTGTTCTCGTTTTTAGATCAGAAGACAACCTCTCATTTTCACCAATAATGGTTTTCTCGGCGTAGTTTACTTAACAACATCAGAAAGAAACCCGATAAAGTGTTGTTTGCAGATCCTCTTAACAACATGTTTTGACGGAAACCCCATCATGGAATGAAAACATTACTAATTATGTTTTTATTACGTACAGTGTACCAGATTTAGATCATAATGTTTTGAAATTGGAAATATCTTCTCAACATCATGGGCTCCCAGTCGGTAAAACTTCATGCAGTAGATGATTTAAACATTACCTATTGTTTTCTTATGTCCATTTGTGTTTAACTCCATTTCAATTAAATCTTCTCCCAGGGGCGAGCCCGGCGTAGTGGTTAACATCAATATCTCTCACGCCAAAGTCACGAGTCCCCCGGACAAGTTACGAAAATACCTAAAAAGGTAACTAGAAATTAGAAGAAAAATTTGTATTTTCCATTTAATTACACCTACCTTTGCAAATCTTGACAGATACGCGTATTTCATCTTCAATGTGCAGACTTCTTCAGTGTCTCGTACTAATAACTCGACTACGACTTACGTAGACAAAATACGGGTATCTTTCAAGATAAGCAAAGGTAGTTGGAATTCAATGGAACATACTATTTTTTCTTCTAATTTCTAGTTACAGGTATTCCACTAAACTGCTCAAACCCTCTAGGATTCCTAAAAAGGTGTTTGAGTGACTACGACAGGAGATGAACCAGCACAGGGCTGAAAATCTCGATAATAAAGGAAATTTTTTTAAATCTTCCCAGTTTTCTTAACTCAGGAGAAATAACAAGCAAAAATAAAAGCGTAATGCTGTAATAAAATCAGCAACAGGTAGCAAATAGTGACCAGCAGTAATTAAAAATGTATAAATGTCAATTTTGTAAAATTTCAATTGATTTAACAAACTTTTTCAGGATACCTCGAATCAAGATTTTGGTGAAGTGATACTATCAAAAACATGCTGAAGCTCCAACCACAGAACTCTGCACTTTAACCGTTTACAATTTTCTAGCATTTCAGGATCGACTGAATGAAGAACACATATAAAAGAATGCTTTTAGAAAAAGTCTACTTATTTAAGTATAAAATAAATTATAAAACATATATGTACACGTTTAGTTCTAAATGTGACGCCCGCTAAGCGTTCAAGGGTTAGTTTTTTTATAGTCGCATATTTTTAGAAAAGCAATAAAAATTTGATGGTAAGAAAACGTAGCTTGTATCCTGGAATTAAATTCTGAGATCGTTGATGTTATTTGCTTTGCCTGGTTTTCGAGAAATGTAATTCAATTAACTTTCAGATGCTTTCGGATGGTTCTTTCTATTGATTCAAATTCACCATACTCAATCCGTTTCAAATAAGATTCTTCCAAATGAAATTCTTCTCAAAAATTTGATTTTGAACTCAGATTGCGCAGGCCGTTGAGCTGATTGTGATTTCGTACTGCACAAAACCTCTTATATTTCTATGGTTAAACCAAAGAACATAAAGACATACGCAAATATATGGACTTACGAGGAATTTTTCAATCCCCAACTTTTCTGCAGACCATTTAATCGACTTTTCGATTGAACATCGAATTAATTGAATATTAATTGATTTCTACGGATATAACTTTCTGTTTGGTATGATCCTTAGCAACACTGCTGGCACGTAACGGAAGGGCAACTTAGAACGATTCAATGAAACGAAAAGTGAAAAATGTTGTTGTGTAAAAAGTATCTTGATTTTATTTGTTTCCACTCATTCTATTTTTACACCGTTGAAGAAACGTCAAATAAACTGGTAAAAGTGGTATATTTGCTGCCATATGAGCATCACAGTATGCTCTGTTTACTACAAGAAAAAACAACAACACTTCATTAAATGTTGTTCATTAAATTTTTGTGATTTTTCCATTTTATTCTGCGATAATCTCATAAAAAATACTATAACCAATTACACCTGCAAGTTGTTGGATGCATTTCTACAATCGGAACAATGTACAATGTTCGGAACACTCGAATATGTGGTAGCTATCGTGAACAATCGAACCAATTAACTACAACAAATTCTGCTTGTTTTGTTTTTAAATCCCCTAGAAGTTCGAATTCCGTTGTGATTTTTTCTTTATACATTTTTCGAGTACTATTTCAAATGGACATAAGTAACATTTGGACGAAAATGAGAAAATCGGCATTGAAATTTTTTGAATTTATTTTTATTCCTATTTGAAAACCAGACATGTTTATCTCAATTGAATTCCACTGAATGACACATTGGTAAAAGATGTTACATCACTGTGCTTAAAAAATACATTAGGAGTGAAAATTCAAGCTTCATTTAGAAAAATGTTTCTTACAACGGTCTGCAATAGAAAAAGACAATACGTCATTTTGATAAGTCAGTATGATAGATGGTATGTTACTTGCGTCAAAATGATACGTCATTCTGCGAATGACAATGTTGATACGTCAAAATGTTACGTCAAGTTGTCATATTTCACACAGGTACGTCGAAATTATCAAAATGACATATTAGTTTTTTCTGCAACAAAACGGTGTAAAAATATCTTTGCTAAAAATATCAACTTTTACTAAACAAAATCTAAATTTTTAACCTTGTGGTATAAAGCCTTTTACTTACGCGTCGTTAACAGGCATTCAAATGATATAACAATGATTCGCAAGTTACATTCCAACACAAGCGGCGTATGTAAGGAGTGTATCGAAAAGTAGTTATAAACTTCCAAAGAATAAAATAGGCATGAAAACATGGTTAAAATTAACATTCTATTTCAGTTTATTATAGCTTAACATGTTTACAAAAGATCCAAACGGAAAAACTAGTCATCATGTTCATTTCTGTAGAATGCCCGTACCTTTGATTTGACACCTGCCATCAAATTCTGCACAGTGACCTTTGTGCACTTCCTGGATGCCGCTGCCCAATTTTTCTTAAAATCGGTCATGTTTTGGGACACTGTACCATCCTTCTTAAATATACGCTTGACTATTGCCCAATAGCGTTCGATCGGTCGCAACTGGGGACAGTTTGGTGGGTTGATGTCTTTTTCTACGAACTTGATGTTATTCTCCGTCAGCCACTGTAGAGTGGATTTGGTGTAATGTGCCGATGCCAAATCTGGCCAGAAGAGAGGAGGGGACTGGTGCTTTCTATACAATGGTAGCAACCTGTTCTTCAAACATTCCTTTTGATAAATCTCAGCATTTATAGTTCCTTTTGTATAGCAAATTGAAGAACGCAAGCCACATGTGCAAATAGCTTGCCAAATGAGCACCTTCTGACCGAATTTCTCCATCGCAACAGTCGTATCTGCGGTTGGCACACGTTCCCCAACAGATTTAGTATAAAACTGCGGCCCCGGTAGCGTTCTTGAATCTTCTTTAACGTATGTTTCGTCATCCATCAAAATGCACTGGTCGACATTGTCCAAAATGCAGCTGTACAGCTTTCGAGCCCTGGTTTTGGCACGAGACTTTTGTTCCGGAGTTTGTTTGGGCACTTTCTGCTTTTTGTACGTCTTCAAGTCATTCCTGCGCTTGATTCATTGAATCATTCCGATGCTGGTCCTGAACTTCTTGGCTAGATCGCGAGTAGAGGCAGATTTGTTCCGTTGAATATAATCCACAACTTTTTGGTCCAAATCGGGGTTGCTGGAGCCGGGTTTCCGGCCACTTCTTGGTAAATCCTTGAGGGAGCACTCCTTACCAAACTTTTCGATGATGCGTTTTACACTTGCCGGGTGAACATATACTCTTTTCGCAATCTGGTTGTAAGTAACACCCTTTTCGGTGCACCAAGTGTGCAGAATTTTCTTTTTAGTCTCAAATTCAATTCGCGACATTTTGAATACAACTTTATCAACGGAAATGAATGAACCGAATAATCATTTTTGACATGTAAACAAAGCAAATGGCGCTTACACGCTAAAAATATATACAGCAGTTTATGCGTAATAACGCATCGAATGTTTATAACTACTTTTCGATACACTCCTTACATTATTCCCAAAAAGTGCAAAAGTGATTTTACACCGTTTTGAAAAAAGTTAGTAAAAACTTTCAGAAATAATCCATCAGAAAGTTCATCAAATGTGGGCATATATACATGATTTTTCAATAACAGGCCATGAACAACGCGTTTGTTTACATTTGGTTACCTACGTCCTTTTGAAAAAGTACTCGAGATTTATTACATTTATAGCTTGTGCAAAAACATAAAAGCATTGTTGAATGCTGTTGTGCTTAATCAATTAGAAATAGCACAAGTTTTTCCCCGCATTATTCTCTGATTTTCAGTGCTTTGAAAAATGTCATTACAAACAAAATCAAGGGCTGTAAATCACACACATAAGGTACACAAATAACAAATACACAGTTGATGTCATTACTATAATCAGTTGAGAAAACAATCCATGTGCAATGTAGAGCTTGGTGAATTAATGTCAAAAGATCTCTATCTCTTGCTGTACAGAACCACGTTTCGCAAAGTAGCAAAAGCTGCTAGTGTTTTTATGTATCTTCATTTCAACCATATATTTTGCTATACTTCGTTCTAGCTGGAATGTTTGTCTGCGCTTTTAAAAAAATGTTCAACCCTTTTTTTCATCGGCAGAATCCCCTAAAACGTTAAATGAAACATTTGTAGATCACTTAAGCTACGACCATGTTAAAATATTAAATCTACACAAGTTCAATACACCAGTTGCTGATCAAGAAAGTTAGAGTCAAATTAACATTCATTCAAGTAGGGTAAGGGGATGTAATGTTAGCCTAGCTCCTTCATTCGGCCTATGTACCAAACGTATCATTAATTTAGCAATAATCAACTAAATCACGTTGCTATAAGAATGACCGATGGAATCCAAAGCACTTGAGACAATATTAATCAACTTATAGTTGTTCACTTTCGCGTAATTTTCGATTTCTTGAATTTTTGAGGCATCATGATTTCACCGGTTAAGCTGAACAAATGATCTACACGATCTTCAAGTGATCAAAATTTGGCTTAATTGAATCGATAGAGCAAGCAATGTAGTCTGGATGTGCAGAAAGTAGTTACACGTTACAAACTAATTGTTCACATAGCTAAAATAACAATGATTTTACAAGAAAATCATAGACCCAATGTTAGGGCCATATATTTTTGTATGTTCCCAAGTATGGCCTGTTGTATCAATAACGTAGTAAAAAGGTTGTTATTAGTAAAATTTCAAGTGGAAATGCATGAATTTGCGGTTGTTAATATTCAAGTGGCTCATTTAAACACAAACCGAAGGAACAAAATCATTGTATAGTAAATTATAATGTTTTCATTATTGAATGGGTAATAAATCATATATGGACATCACTTAAGTGTTTCGAAGCAGTTTACTTGAGTTTGTTTCTGTGAAATGTTGTATTAAGTAAATCAAATACAGCTCGCAATGCCTTAATTCATTAAACTAGACAAAAAACGTACAAAGACTGCATTTTGTAATTAATCCATCGAATGGGACGAAGTTGCATCCACAAATAGACCCAATTTGGTGCCTACAGACCGACATTAAATCCATTTCCCTCGAATGTTTCTGACTTTATAAAAAGAGTCGTGTAATTTTTCGTGATACTTACCAGCAAATTTCTTATCACACATATCTTCGCAAGTGTATAACTAGTTGAATCTCACTTACAGCTTAGAAACTTTATGAGTTATACTAAAAAATGTGATCGATGGTTGCATAATAGGCTGAGTCAAGGGACACATACCCTATATTAATGAACTTTGAAACCCATTTTGAAGAACACGATTAGCTTTGCTAATCAGTTGGTTTTAATATCCGAGAACATACCTGTCATTTTGTACTTGACAGTTTCCATAAGTTTTATGTGAACCTTACGTTTCCAATCACGGAGATTGGACACCACTGTTACTAGGAACTAGGAAAAACTGAAAATAGTATACAGATTACGCTATCTGCTGTCAATAAAGTGAGCATCAAACGAGAAAAAAAACATGGAAAGCCCTATGAAAAGTGTTCAGCTCATGTCAATCATAAGGCATTTTGAAATCATGGCCTTATCATAATTAATGCATGTGCTTGTGATTAGCCCTTTTTAGGATTTGAAACATTTTTTCAACAAATTTAGGCATATTTTCAAATATAACAATGATGCAAAAGATGCTCATGATCTATTTAGTAAAACTAATAAACGGTTTGTTTATATTTCGGTGTTAGGCCCTTTTCAATTTTTGGTCTTGAATTGTTTTAATCCTTCGTATATAGCGCTTAAATGTATAAATATTCGTTTTGTATAGAGAGCAAAATAACACAGGTCTACATAGACTTGTGGTATACCAATCGTAGACTTTTTCGAAACTCCCTCTTCCCCTGAATTTTCTACGTTCAGATAAAGTTCAAGATTTCTACTGGTTTCGACATTCGTTAAGGTTGAATCAAAACCTTAATTTTTGGGTTTTCAACGCGCAGGAAGTGTTCACGATCTATAGTAAAAGCATGGAAAATTTCAGCAAATATCAGACCATCAGTAATTATAGACCAACTGTTCATATTCTAATTTAGCCTTATTTTAAAACCACATCAAAACGTTCAATCCACTGAAAGGGTAGAACAAAACTGTAACAAGTTTAGCTGCAACCTAAAATTTAACGACCCAAAGTACGTGAATCCTTTCAATGTGTCTCCTTCGCTCTGCAATACCACATGTGGCGAGACAATTCGATTTTGTTTCAATATTTGCAGCTCGCACAACATCAAAAGCCGACTCCCCATAATCTTACTAGAATGCGTTTTCTGATCTGGTACCTACAGTAATCATCCTCATCGTTGAAGTTGTTTTTTTTCACGGTCTTTTAGAGATCATGATTAGAGTGAAATTTAAAATTGAAAATTATCAACTTGAGAGCCACGATTGTCGCGACCGAACGAGGGGTTGATAGAAGTCCCCTTTCCAGCGTCGCTAATGAGGCCGAAAGTGAAAACCACTTCAACGGATGCTGCTGCCTCGATGCAACGGCGGGTGTATTTTGCTATGTGTTGTTTGTGCGATTGTTGAGCTCCGACGACGACGACGACGATATGTTTTATTTTCGGCGAGTAAACATGCTGTGTGAACACTTGACACGCAATGAGCACCAACCAAACGAATGGGTTACGTGGGTGGATTTGTGAAACGCGAGGTGGTTGTTTCATGAGGCTCATGGAGGGGGGCGTCCCGGCTGCTGCAGTCGTCAACTTATTGGCACAGTCGGGAACCTGCCGGGCGATTTCGGGTAAGGTAGGACTTTCAGCTGGGTTTGTTTTTGCAACCCGGCAAGGGTTGGTGAGGATATGGCGATGATGAGGGCGATTGAGAAACAATTTGTTCTATTATTCATGCGTAAAAATAACTTTATTTACATTTTACGCTTGGCAACAATGACATACAAACCGCCAGACACTGGACAGTGAAGTGGTGAGCGGATATTGTGGCGTATCTTTAGGTTCTATGTACCAGAGAATTATATATTTTTTAATACACCAGTAAATACTTGCAGCTTTTCATCCATGTCCTCCTATGTCCATCCTATGATCAGTTTAGCATAACTTGGCTAGTAATATTTATTTTTCTAAGGTCATCCCATTCCATCAATTAGTTTTAAATTTAAGGGCCAGAAAAGGTAGTTGTTGGTCTTCACAAGAACTTTCCATTTCCGTTTCCGAAGGTTCCATTCTTCTAATACTTCAGGTTCTAGAGATACTGAAGTTAAAAAATGGGTCACCAACGCCACCTGGTAAATTAATTTCATGTCAATTTTGCTACTTTAGGTAGTGAAGGGCGAACACGAAATTATTGCGACACATTCAATTGGGCATAACTTTTTTACCATTGGGTAAAAATCAACCAAATTTTGCACACTTTCTCATTGATGTGTATTGTTTACATGCTGTCAAACTCGAAGTCGTGTTTTTCGATTCAACGAAAATGGAGGTGAACCAACGCGAGTCGAGAGAACAAATTCTTTCCAAACACCTGGAATTTCCTGACCTGTCGCACCGGCAGTTGGGAAAAATGTTGAACATTCACCATTCAATTGTCTCCAGAGTGTTGAAGCGGTTCCAGGAGCGGTTGACGTCGGACCACGGCAAAGGAGCTGGAAGAAAACCGGGACCGGAGAACAAAAAGACGGAGGGAAAGGTGAAGCGGATGATTAAAGCAAATCCCAACGTCTCAAGCCGTGATTTGGCTAAAAAGATCGGCATGTCGCAGAGCTACGTCCAGAATGCAAAGAAGAGAGCTGGACTACATACATACAAGGTACAGAACTTCCCAAACCACGATGAGCGGCAACAATCGACGGCTAAAACTCGAGCACGGAAGCTCTACGAGAAGATACTGACAAAATATGGCTGCTGTGTGATGGACGACGAAACGTATATAAAAGCCGATTTCAAGCAAATTCCGGGGTTGGAGTTTTTCACCGGCAAGAGCAAGTTCTATGTGGACGACAAATTTAAGAAGAAGAAAATGTCGAAATTCACCTCCAAATATCTCATTTGGCAGGCCATCTGCTCTTGCGGACTGAAGAGTGAGCCTTTCGTGACAAAGGGCACAGTAAATGGCGAGATCTACAAATCTGAGTGAATCGAGAAGCGCCTTTTGCCGTTCTTGCAGCAACACGACAAAGCTCCGCTATTTTGGCCAGATTTGGCATCATGCCACTATTCTAAAAGTGTCCTGGAGTGGTATGAGGCCAATTCTGTCCATTTTGTTCCAAATGAACATGACCGCAAGCTGAACCAGAAGGTGTTGAGAACCGTCAGTGCAAACACGGGACTATCAGATAATGAATTCCCACAAAAATACGCTGCTGCTTGCAGTACCGTTCGAAGAATTCGTGTGCGAGCAGGATATCGAGCCAGCAAGCAACCAAACAGAGCATTGAAGCAAAGTTTCGTCACCAAAACTCGAGCTCGGAAATTGTACCAGCAGGTTTTGACGAAGTACCAAGAATGCCTGCTCATCGACGATGAAACCTACGTCAAAATGGATTTCTGACAGCTTCCTGGCAAAACATTCTACATTACGGAGTTTAAGTTTGCTGTTATGGACAAATTTGCCAAAAAAAACTGATGATTTGGCAAGGGATATGCATCTGCGGAGCAAAGACCAAAGTGTTCGAGACAAACAAGACGATGAAGCTGTTCAAGGAAGAATGCCTCAAAAACCGCGTACTACCTTTCATTAAAGCCCATAACGGTCCCGTGAAGTTTTGGCCAGATATGGCGATTGCCGGTACAGCCGGGAAGTCATCCAGTGGAAGCGCGATAATAACATAGATTTCATCGACAAAAGCAGCTCCGGCCTATCGAGAGATTTTGGGCAATAATGAAGTGGAAGCTTCAGAAAAGTGGAAAAACGACTCGAGACGCGACTCAGATGACCAAACTGTGGAACAAATTTGCCAAGGAAGTTGACGCCGGAGGTGTGCAGCGTTTGATGGGAGGAATAAAGAAAAAAGTGCGATTTTTTTTATAATAAATAAAGAGAAATGGTTTGTATGAAAGTTTTTCTTAAAGAACAGTGAGTTACCTTTGTTTTGATGTATTAAACTTATTTGTACGTCAATCCGTTACCGAGATACAGATGATTTTATTATTCCGGATTCTGAATGGACATAGCTTTAATATTACGTAAAGGAAAAATCCGAAAGCAAAACATTTACATTGTACTCAATTGGAAAGAAGAAATATTGTACTCATGTTTTTATAAAATAATCCAACATGTTTTTAAAAAATTAAAATCAATAGAATACACATCCGGTATTTTTTTTTAACTATTCCAAAATTCTGCTAAGAAAAACATTTTCAGGGATCACAAATCTGCCATTCCTCCATTACCAAATGTACAATATTACCATACACATTAACTCACATAAATTTGCCGTATCATTGTCAGAAGTGTAAAGTAAAAAGAGAGCTGTTAAATATTTGTTTTCATGATTTCTTAATAGAGTAATGTTTCATACACAGTTAGAAAATTTCATGTGAAAATAGGTGTTTTTAGATGCACCCAAACGAAGCGGCTAGTAAGACATAAATTTACATCCTTGTTCAAATTTACACAGGAAAAGCTGAACATCTAATTTTAAAGCCATGATGCAAATTTCAGTTACAAGAACGTATTTCATAGAGATTTAGTATTTTCATAAACGAAGCTATAATTTATAAAACAAGTGAGCATCACCAGAATGAAGAACTGCTATTTTACTGCGTATGTAATGGATTATGGTCAGAATTGCAAACCAAAAATCTGTATTTTTCCAGCATCCTATAAGAGAAGCTCCTTTGAAAATTATAGCAGTGCACTAGAGATACACAGTTCGAATAAAACCTGCAACTTTATGTTTGATTAGATGTAACAAATGGATTATATGACTGATAACTCATTTCTATATGTGGTTTGAAATATACTCGATTTTCATTTCATCGGAATGTAATTTTAAACGTTCTGTAAAATTATTATCAAATGTATTTTAGACGAGCTGTAAAATTCAAATCTAATGGAATTTTCACGCATTTTTACGACCAGTTGAGGTTATGTTACAAACTCTGGCTTTAACTTTCAGAAGTGATAAAATAAAAAGAAGATGTGCTGTTTTGTTTTCCTTGGATTTGAATTTATTGTTAAATCAGGTAAATGTAAATGAAACATCCATTGTTTCGTCCGAATGGGTTGTTCCTTCCATATTTATTGTCGATGTTTCTGCAGAAATTTCTTCTTCACAATAGTATTGCTGATATGTTGAGCTAGACAGCGTACTGGAAGATTTTTTCACTTCACGAAAATCGAATTTGTGGGTGTACAGTTAACGCAACCATAGGCTGTTGTAGGTGGCAAAAGGTTTCTGCTTAGGGCATTTCAGAGGGTAATATACAGGCTGACCTTCCAAAATATATTTTGTGCATGTTTGAATATTTTTTGCATATCTCTCTCCTCAAATATGTATGTCGCAAGTGTACACTTGCACAGAGGGCCGTGTGTTGCTTCCAAATGCCGCCATCGTACACACTTAGAAATTATGAATTTTACACGAGACATACTTCATGTTTGTAAAAAGTCGGGAAACGTAAACAAAGATTTCGTGTAAAAGTATGTCTCCTGAAACTGACATATACGCAACTCGACAAATGATGTGTTTGATTGAATTTATTTTCTCATCTCTTTCAACTCATTCTTGTGGGTTAAAGGACGCTCGTATGTGTCGGTCTCAGGAGACAGAAATTTATAAGACGTTTTGGTACTGTGTACACATGAAATCTTTTAAAGAAAGGTTTTTCAACTCTTGTTGTGATATTGCATCACAAGACATTACTTCGCAGAACATTATTTTAAATTTTGAGAGTAAACCTTTTGTTTTGGATTGACTTCTATTATTGCATCGAATTCAGTCATTTACTGTCCCATGTCAGGAAATCTTAATGTTTTTCCAATTATAGCTCATGTCATTTTCATTATTTTTAAGAGTGTATTATTATATACGGCCACTTCTCTTTACAGGTTTATTTTTCAACAATTTAATTTCTTAATTGCAGACGAAGACGGTTGTTCTCATTGCAACCAAGGACTAGCTTCATTAGGTTATATTTCGTATACAGGCCAGGATGTTGGACAGTTCCACATACTTGTTCAGAACGTATGGGCGCGCTTTTAATATGGTACGTGGCCGAGAACCTCACGGACCAGATCGAGCATGAATGTGATATCCCAAGTAACAAATTAATTGCTCAAGGTAAATAAGTCTTTCGTAAGATAGCCATAAAATCAGTGTGAAGAAGGCACATTATACACAGAAAAAATGTGAACGTTCAAATCAAAAGTGCCTATGCATAATTGTTGTTGTTAATCATAATTACAGCTTATAATTTATTGTTTTTAATCACCAGCGTAAGTCGATAAAAAAAAACAAAATTCTTACCTGAATATGCTAACAATGGTTTTGGAAAGAATAACAGGTAATAATATTACGTCAATGGCTAAACCTTACGTCGGAAGAAGTGCACTGTGTAGTGGATCACTGAGCGATTCCAGCGCATCACTTCCGACTTTAGATTTAACGTATAGATCATGGGAGAAATCGATTTTCCCTCAGATGATGTACCAATTTTTACTTGCAACGGGTATACATATTATGTACCCTAATTACCCTAAATACTCGTGAGAATTTAACATTAACATAACATTTTACTATCGTAGTGCACGTTAACCCATATAACGCACTACCTGGGACGTTAGGTTTAACTTGCACAGCTGGCATAAAATCAATTATCATGACGGTTTTCAACTGGCGACACATTGCACCATTTAATTTGATTAATTAGAAAAATAGGACGCATAACGCATAGACCCTTCTGATATGTTAGTCTCAGTAGGCTGCGAATTCAATGGAATCTAGCGATGGTAAAAAAAATAGTCGTTGGTGGCTGAGATGAAGGAGTATTCAATATATTGGATTGGTTTTTATTGAATTTCCGCTTGAACGATCCACTATTTAATAATTTCACCTGTGGGCATCCATTGTCCAGTTTGTTAATTTTCACATAATGTTCTTTCTCAAGAGTATGTGCTCTTATTTGAAATCAAATGGTGCTGAGAGCGTTTTATGGTAGCATTTTTAAGATACATTAATATTAAAGAAGAATGTCATAAAACTTTTTCAAAACTTTTATCAGGTTTTATGAAAGTTGCGAAACAATGTCTTCAGAGGGGAATCAATAAAATTACTTATAAGGTGAATAACACTTATAAATGATGTAGTTATATGGAGGGGTCTTCAAGTGTTCTTTAATTACTCTTAAGTACTGTTAATCAATTAAAACCACCTTAACTTGGAAAAAACCTTGATAAAACCAGATGATCTCCACAATACTTTGATAAAACTACCATAAAACATGAATAAAACCAATTTGCATTTGAATTATTACTTGGAACATTTGCATATCCTTGGTGCAAGATAGGCGGGTTTATTACGGTCTTGTGGTTTTTGTGTAAATAAAAGAATTGAATCCAGTGCTGCGCCACTTTTAAAACAAATTTGTTGAATTCGGCAATAAAACATCAAACTGAGAAAACTGAGAAACCGCTCAACTTCCATTCAGAACGAGTATTAGATTGAGAAAATTTATTTTGTTATGGTTAGGAAATTTTGACGGTTCATGCGTACGTATTGGTAAGTATGACTGTGCAATTGTAAAACGCACACAAACTCAAGGTATGTATGCGTGCGTGTAATAAAACCCCGTCGCTACGTATACAATCACAAATAGTGGAAATTGGATCTGAAACATTTCAACGTCGGAATGATGCAAACTTGCCCACGAGATTTTTGCTTTTCTTCTCCAAGTTACAATCTATTACGGAAATCGCCATAACATATTGAGGTTTTGCAACATAATCATGAGTTTTTATTTTGGGTGTAAAGTCCACATGCTGTTACAAGCTGAAGAAATTTCGAAATTAAAATCGCTCTCTAAATGAGCGAGAATGGCTGGATTATATATTCATTTCTAATTCGGACCTTACTTTCGTCGGTTGTTCACCGACACGGCCATCATTACGCCATACGCAACGAACAAGAAACCACGCTGAGTAAATGTGCAACCATATAGTAGCAATGTTTCGAATCAGCTATCCGTCGAGTTGAATGTTTTTGAATCAACCCGGAGGCAATAATTCAAATTTTGAAGAAAGATAACTTCTACACATCGCTCGGTATCAGGCAGATTCATAATCACACTGGTCATCCCACCGCTGGCCTTTGCCGTTTCGATGCCAATTTGAGCCGTCCGTATTGACCAAGGCACCGTACCGGGGGAAGCCATATCCCAGTCAACAGATCCGAAAAACGCACCCCCAAGTGATAAGCGCTGTAATGAGCAAAGAGTTGGACTTTACAGATCGGCCATCCTCCTTCACATTCACGCACCAAGCCTCCAGAACTTCTGCGTTCAATAATTGCACTTTAGTCGCTTGATGAGTACCCAGATCGTTTCTTTCGGACGTTGGAGTGGGCCGAAGCGAGTCGAATCGAGATGCCGTAATTTTCTCTCGTTCGCGCACGCAAACTCGTGCTGGTTTGAGGCGAATCGCGCTCCGCAAATTGTAGTGCATGATGGCAAGGACCAATACCCGAACGGCGGCGGTGCCATGCGATGACGATGACGATGGCGATGGCACACACAAGAAATGGACGCCCCTTTGCGGAAGGCGACTTCAGTTGCCCCGCTTCGCTCCCCCAGCTTCAGGCGCAGATCACTGAAAATACTACCAGGCACTTTTAATTAGGAACCTGACCAAAGGTGTACTTAACGTGAACCATACATACATTGGCAACAACCCCCGCTCTCTGGATCATCCCAACAACGAAGAGGTATGGCAAACAAATGCAGTTATGGCACATTAATTTCTGCATCTTCTCGCATTCTGAAAACAGTGCGTACGTTCATTGGGGCAACATTTTTATGCTTCATATTATATTGCGTTTTGCCACGGAGAGCAGTTGTACTAATAAACGGTGCAGTTGGCTTTTTGAGAGGCGATCAATGATGAGACTGGTCATTATCAAAGTCACGACTTGGGTGCTGCCAGGAAATGGTAACTATTGAAAAATTGTGCACATTACCATAATTGTGCCGCCGGAGGGACATTCAGAAGGCTTCTGCAGCTGAGGGTTCCTAGAATTCTGGGAGCTGCCGATCGAATTATATGAACAAACCGGCTGTTTATATGGTCATTGAATTTGTGATAATCCTTCGATGGATAATTACATATGGAGATCAACAACCTTGGGGGACATGGCTTATGAAAATTGAACACATCAAAAACAGTGTCGGAAGTTTTTAATGTCTCTGTTTACCGGAAGTACTTAATTACGAAAACACAAGCGCAAATTGAGCCCCATTTGCGGTCCCTTGAGCTACTTGTGTAAGTTGTAAATTTTAATGAACAGCCATTCCATGGAACACATGTAGGTTTGAGCACTATTTCAGGAGTGGACCAAATTCTGGCTACTATCGCTTCGGCTCAGCCATATGCAAACCAAATGAGTTGATGTGTTTAAACATGTATAATATATTGCTACACATGCACTAATCATGTACAAACAACAAAGTCGTTTGCTTTGCATTCAACTGAACAGTAGCAATGATTGATCGAAAATTGGGCTATGGCCGAAGTATTGCTCCTCTCTAATATCTCTCTGAATTAGATAGTATAAGATAGGTTTGTTCCTTCCTTTTTCTATTTCATTATTGAGAAGACCAGCAAGGCGGTTCTTCAAATGAGACGACATTTTTGATTATTATTTTACTAACGTTTTTTGAAATTGTCATTTGAAAACTTTTATGGAAAAGTTGAAAAAAAAACGAAATTTGGAATTTTGGATGTGGATGTGTGATATGCCTAAAAATATGTGATCAAAAATAAAAACATGAATCCTACAGGAAAATAATTAACTAGGTTTTACCACAACAATCGCCTTGCTAATTCTTTTTTGTTTTTGATTTGACTAACTGAATCTTGATTTTTTTCTTCTGATAGTAGCTACACAAAAACAAATATGAGTTTTAACAGGCACGTAAAATTTCCCTCGTCTAATTCCAAGCGATATGAGGCATAAACAACGAAATTGTTTGCAATCTTTCATGCGCCGTCCAACAATGTTTGCAATCTTTTATACAACAGGCTAGACTCAGGCGTTTTCAGGCTTAAATTCACATAAAATATCCCATTATTTTATGCCAAATCCACTATTCTCTTTATGAGTATTAGATAACGCAGAAAATTCAATGTTTCTTATTATCAGTGTAGAGCTAAATCCTTGAGATCAAAACGGGCATCTGAAGCATGTGTATTTGCAAGTTGAAAAAAAGTGGTATCTGATCGACTTCGTCGGAATCTTGCTCAATCTGAAATCATGACTAGGAACCTCAATATCAATCTGAAACACCTTCCTAAGCGTTCACAACCCGTTCGGTTCATGGTTTCGTAGATCGCGAAAGGTACTGCAGGTGATGAAATATTTTTTGCCGCGGACGAAAAGTTAATTGCTTTGGGGCAGTCTTTCAAAACGATCGGGTATGGAGTACAAACATTGATCATGTACCTGCCAGTAAGCCGAACGTACGTACAATGGTATCGAAACATAGCATTGGTCATGGTTTGATGAGCAGTATGTAATAGGGGGTAAAATATCGCTTGTTTTAATTAACAAAGGTGTAGAAATTAATGCAGCTTATTACCTCGACATAGCTTTGATGCAAATCGTATTATTCCCAACAAACATAGGTGTTGAATTAGAGCTTGTTCAAGCAAATTTGGAGAAGCTATTCAGCTGTTTCTTCTAGAATAGCTGAATAGCTTCTCAAATTTGTTTGAACAAGCTCTAATTCAACACCGATGTTTGTTGGGTTAGATGAACCATGTGCGTACAGCACATGGTTCATCTCATTTTACGATTTGCGGCAAATGTAATGACTTTAAAAGTCAACCTTAGCATGTGCGATCAGTGAAAAGGGGGGGGGGAGGGGGTAAAATTTCATTCAGGACTCATTTGAAATATTGAGGGTTTGGTTTGTGACCAAATATATTTGTCACGGTGACACGGAGACTCGACATTATTTGATAACATATATAATACCTTGATCAAAAAGTTCCCGGAATCACCACCGTGGTACAGCACTAAAAAGTCCATTTTAACGCTCTCAACTCATTGCTCCCTAAATAGCTAGAGCGGCTATGGCGTCTGTGTTGATAGATGTAACAAGCTTCGTTTTTTACAAGTATGACTTGATCAATCACCCTAAAAGTGAAATAAACCTTAACTTTTTTAGAATTTTGAGATAGAGAGTTGATGTCTTCATCAAAATTGTAGAAAAAGTCAATACGATGTAAATAAAAGAAAGGCTACGAATCGCGATCTTCTGAGCTGGCTTCTAGTATCCATTGATTACAAGCATTAGTGGTTTGTCCAAAAAGCATGAAAACAATTGTCTGGTGATGATAAGCAGCTGCAAGCAAAAGAAGCGGTTGAAATTGAAAACGGCATTGAAAATATTAATGTTTCAAATAACTTGAAATAATGATCAGTTAAACTACAGTAACATGAAATAAATATAAAGCTCGATTCAAAGTAGATCTGCACGCACGGTTTAATACACCACCGCGTCCCTGGTGGTTGGAACAAAAAACGTTTGACAGGCACATATTGATGTTTCATTGAAGAAGAAATAGTTTTTTTCTCGGTTGATCGATGCATCTCGAAATTACGGATCATGAAAATTGAGAAAAGAAAATAAATTGTGCACAAACACCTAGAGTATCCTTCGTGGTCTGCCTAAAACATAGCAAAAGTGTTAAAATTTCCAACGTCAAGGGTGTGTCTTGTAACAAAACGTTACAAGGGTACTCTAAGTGTGGATACAGCACAGCGCATCAATCATTAAAGTGGCACTAGGAATAAAGAGCTGAGGAGAAAGGTGTTGAGATACGTGAAAGGCAACCCATGTGTCTCCATGCGTGATTTGGCAAAGAAATACAAGTCCAACTTTTCCACAGTGCGTAACATCCTTTCAAGAGATGGACCTAAGTCTTTTTGTGCCAGTAACGTCCAAATCGCTCCCTGAAACTAAATTTAATTGCCAAAATTCGAGCACGATTACTATACGAACGAGTTTTGACAAAGTTTAATGGCTGTATATTAATGGATGACCAAGCATAAGACAAAATGGATTATAAAAAAATCCCCGGACGAAAAAGTTACCTGGCAACTGGTGGCGAAGAGCAGGGTGTTTGTCGGTATTATTAACGAAAAATGGGTAAACAATCCATGATTTCGGGAAGTGAAAATTGTTGTTTTTGAAGATCTACGTCACGCACGTTTACAAAAAACAGGCTGTACTTCATATCATAAACACAATGACAGTATTTTGCATTACACTAATACAACTTAACGACTTCTTCTCCACCTGTATATAACTCATTGGTGCGGATGTCTCTTACAGGTATAAATTTGTTTTTACTGATAAATTTGCTCGGAAACGAATAATTTGGCAAGGAATTTGCAGTTGTGGCCATAAAACCAAGGTTTTCATCACATCTCACACAATAACGTCGAAGGTTTACGTTAAAGAGTGTCTGAAAATGCGGATTTTACCCTTCATTCGGCAACACAAGACCAACGTCATGTTTTGAATGGTATGCTGCAAACAATGTTAATTTCATCGCCAGAGAAATTAATCCTCCGAAATGCCCTGAGATCAGACCGATCGAAAAATATTGGGCAATTGTCAAGTGAAAACTTCGAGGATGCGGTAAAGAAGTAACAAATGCACAACAAATACGTTTAAAGTGGAATAAGCTCGCCAGTACAGTATCACCCTCGATTGTACAGATCATGATGGCTTCGATCACAATTAAAGTGCGACAGTTCGTTTGAAACGGTAAAATGTTATGACTTGTTGTACATCGTTTGAAAGCTGAATAAAAACCATTTTGTTTGACGTTTTGGTCAAGCGTGTATGTTGTTTAATTTTTGTGTTATGATCACTTGATTGCGTCCAAATTATTTTGAATCGGGCTTTAAATATTGACAAAATTCAGAATTTATCTGGAAATAGTGATTTTGAATGTGTGGTTGCCATAACAACGCATTATTTATACAGTTTGAATCATGTTATATAGTGAAACCATCAATATTTGTTTTGAGCATAACTTCCCAGCGCTCGTGGACGGATTAATTAACCACCACTTGAAAGCTCTTATAATGTACTATTAAATGCAGCATACTATATCTGCTCCAACCTGCTCATAAGTGTGGTAAAGCCGTCGATAATACGATGAAAAAACGGGAAAAAGTTCAATGACTTATCCCACTGAAATAATGCAGGTATAGTATTCTCCTCAATTTTCTATTTTAATATTGGAAAAAACATTGCCGAACATTATATTGTACCGAAAATAAAAACAAAAATGTTTCGGTGAAAAACGTGTTTTTGAAGATACGTTCTTATAAATCGCTGTGTATCTCCAATTGCGTTAAACATACGATCAATATGTGCTGTGCAAAGTTATTTGTATTGACTTTTTCTATTTTGCTGAAGACATGAACTATCTCAAAATCCTAAAAAAGTTGAATTTTTATCTCAGTTTTGGGGGGATTGATCAGAAAAGCCATGCTGGCCAAAAACGATGTTTGTCATATTTAGCAAATTTGCCAAAGATGCCATTGCTCTATCTCTACTATTTAGGGAGCTGAGAGAGTTCAAATTGACTTTTTGCCCACTGTGCCGTTTGGCGCTCCCAGTCACCCGATTTGAGTTGTTTTTTAGGTTGCCACATCTGTCATTGACATTCTATAAAATTTTTAGCTTGACATAGGTAAAAGTTACGCCGTATCTGCGATTGTGTGACATCCAGTAAATGTGGGAAAATAGAAGAAATGCGCTGATTCCGTGTCCTTTTCCACTGTGCGGGTGCTGATGGGCTCAAGAGAATCAAGAGAAAGGTTCGAGATTTCGTTCAAACTGGAGAAATGTAACCATCTATACTGCTGATACTAAGAAGTTTTAATATAAATATTGTAAACCCTTAATGGAATGGTTAAACCTATTGAATTGCACATTAAAGGTCTTTTTGTGCGAACCAATTTCCTCTCAGCCTTCAAGGAAAATTTCGCAAGAAATTTGTATAAAACACAAATCAATTCAAAGGAAAAAAATCATTGTAGTTATCGGTATTGATTTTGCACGTAGAATATAACGCAATGAGAATTTTCTTTGATGTTAAGGTGTGATTTAAAAAAATTCTTGGAAGGTGACAGTTTTGAGTACACTGAAAATGTTTTTTCGTTAATTCCGTCTTGTTCATTTCGTAAAAATGATATTTGTAAATAGGACAAATTTTCCGTTTATTATATTCAACATTCGTATTGCATGTTTCTAAGATAAATTCTAGCATTACGTATAATACGTATAGTTTATGAATCATGTTTCGTATGAATTTAAAACCGAATGTAAATATCACCAAAAGATGTGTAATGTCCGACATTACGTCGTGTCAAGTCGCGTTTGTGTTCTATTATAAAGTTTGTTATCTTGTGTTTATTATAAAGTGTACATAGTGCAGCGGTCGAGTTACCTAACCAACTGATCGCACAGTAAGTAAATAAATTACTTTTTGGATTCAAGTCCACTGCGAATCCCACACTCGTAACGTAGAGTGTGTTGTTACGAAATGTGTTAATATCATATGTAAAAGGTTGTGCATTGTACGACGGTTCATATTACCCTTTACAAAAAAATCGTAAGTTTCCATTGTGCTAGCCCTGTTTTGTAATATTAACGAATATTTCTTCGAAAAGTACAAATTAAATAAGCATTTTGAACGAAAGTTTGATTTACTCGTAGGACACATACGTACATAGAACAAGTTTTAGTAGTAAGACATATTTTTTTCACAAAATATTTGTGTTCTATCATTTTATTTACATACAATTGTCTCGTATTATTCACAATGTTTATTCATGCTCCATACTAATCATTTTATATATTTTGTATCTTATCGTTTATTATACGAGATAAAATTAGTAGAACATCTGACAGTTATGACGAAAATAGCTTCATATAATTTACCAATTAGTTTTGTTGTAGAAATTGTTGGTACTATGTACAATCGGTTTCGTAGTACAAACTAAAATTTATTTTTAGTGTAGGTAAAGCAACATTCATATAATAAGGATATAGGAGCAATCGATTAAGCGAATTGGATGGGGAGTCAACTTCCCGTTGCTAACCGTTTGTGAATTAAAGGCACCATTCCCACTCATTGGGGCATCGATTGTTCGATAGCTCGCATTGTTGATTAATTGTTCATTCGTGTTGTTGGGAGGAGATTCATTACATATTGCGTCAACTTGATTTAAGACACCTCCTTTTATTGTCTTATTGCCATCATTGTATGAAATGATGATGATGATGTATTTTTTTCTCAAAGGATTCCTTCGGCAATGAAAAGATTCAATCTTTATGAACCTGATGGATAAAATTAGTATTGGCGTGAACGGAAGAACGGACTCTATTTTTCCACATGAAATTTCGGAGAAGGTATATAGTCGAGTTTTATACTCGACATAAGCTGGATTTGGTGTTCACTTCCAGCAAAATAAACGTCAAGGACTTCATTAATGTCCTTCAAATACGTCTTCTTTCATTAAAACGGCATCACTCACGCAGGAATCATGATGATTTTTCAACAGGACAATGGATCGATCCTCTAAAGTACTATGGCCATGAAATAGCTCAAGCATGAGAAAATCCCCAAGCGACCAATAGTTCTGATGAAATGGTGCTTTCTGAAGACTTGAGAGGAGCATTATGTTTTTCAATTGAATATTAGGGTTTTCGATTGAAAAAATCAGAATACAGGCAAACTTCGATATAACGTACATTTTCATTTTACACTTGTACGTTATATCGAATTGTACGTTATATCGAAGCATAAATAAAAATCTAAAAAATTAACCTTTTTATATATTAATGTGTTGTTTTTCAACAAAATTTATCAAATTTCAATAAATTATTGAACTTGGAGAGCAAAAACACTATTATTTCCTATTTTTCTCTGTATTTATGATTTTTAGTCTATCGCTCGTTCATCTCTTCATCATTTCAAACCTTTTTGTGATTTTGTCTTTTAGGTAACTCACTCACTAACAGTTAAGATAAAAATTGGGTGGCCTCAGTTGTACACAGAAATCGTATCCAAATAGTTCGGTCCATGGCTGCAATTGGCCAGTCTCGCCATCTGCGAAGGGTGCGCAGGTCACCTTCCACTTAATCGACCCACCTAGACCGATCCTCTTCTTCTTGTGTTCTCGTTTGTTCTCGAGAGCCATTTTCACTGGACTGTCGTCCGATATTTTAACGACGTCCCAAGCCCATCGTAGTTGGCCGATTTTTGCTGTGTGGACGATGGTGGGTTCTCCCTGCAACTGATGCAATTCGTAATTCATTCGCCTTCTCCACATCCCACCTTCCATCTGCATTCCACCGTAGATGGTACGCAGCACCTCCCGTTTAAAGACGCAAGCATTGTCCATGTTTCGTAGCCGTAGAGGATTTTTTAGATGGTCAACTTCGTGGTACGGCGATCTCTATTCGATGGTAGCGTCGTTCGGAGCCCAAAGTAAGCATGGTTTTCAGACGTAATACGCCCTTTTATTTCTCTGCTGGTGTCGTTGTTGGCGATCACCAATGAGCTCAGAAACACGAATTCGTCTACCGTCTCGATTTCATCTCCGTCAATATTCGGGATGGGAGGCTAACATTGTCTTCCGTTAGCCTCTTCTTTCCATGTACTTTGTATTCGACGCATTAATCCGGCTCCAATCCGGCTTGCTTTGACCTTAAGTCTAATATACCTCTTCGCCATTGTCTCAAAGTTACGTGCTATGCTACCGATGTCGTCGGCGAAGTCTGACGGACTTCCTGAAAATTGTACCACTCGTGGCTATCTCCGCTCGTCGAATAACACCTTCCTTCGTCTACTTCTGTGGCATTTTCAAGCTCATTGCATCGCAATTATTGCAGCTCTTATCTTTGTATTCTAGTGCACTTCCACAGTTATGAATTGAGAGTTTTTAGCCGGCGCCGGTGGTGTAGTGGTAAGCGTGACTGCTACTTGGCACTCCAGTGGGTCTGGGTTCAATCCCAATTGACGTCGGTGGCATTTTATAACACGCAATTTGTCTAATCACGTCTTCCTTCGTAAAGGAAGTGAAGCCAATGTTCCTGGCTCATGTGCTGTTGAGTGCGATTTGTAGGATCCAGGTGGTGGACTCGTCTTGTTGTTGTTATTCAGTTGTTATTTTCTTTCATGAAACTGCAGAATAGTCACCATGTAATTCAAAATCAAGCATTATTATTAAATCAAAAGAAGTGGTACAGTGAGATTTTGAAATATTTATTGAATGTACTTCAGGATGTTCAACGATCAACGATTCAACGATAATTAAAACTCATTGCTTCAAACTTTTTGAATTAGTTAAACTAATTCATGGAAATGTAAGCAATGCACTTATCAGAAAACATACTCGTGAGATTTCGTAAACCATTCTATCTGCTTTCTTGTTCAGGTTGTCCTGTATCATCTTTCGCAAAGATAACTACACGTTGAGAAGCAGGCCTTGCTCTTCAGCATACTTAACAAGAATATCAACCCTATTCAAAGCTGATTCATCTGAAACGTTGATATTTTCATCTTCAAAATCAAGTGATGCAGAGACGTGAAGGAGACTGTCACCGAGGTCTGACGGGTTGAGCAGCTTCTCAACGATTTCTTCGTCCTTTAGGATCTCGAACTCTGCCTTTTCTTCGTCAATGCTTTCCAGACGGTTGATTTTAATCGCAATATTTCTCAGCCTTTCTTTCAAAACCGACAACGTTAAGTCGTCCTCATCATCATAATCAAGCGTGTATGTTGTTTAATTTTTGTGTTATGATCACTTGATTGCGTCCAAATTATTTTGAATCGGGCTTTAAATATTGACAAAATTCAGAATTTATCTGGAAATAGTGATTTTGAATGTGTGGTTGCCATAACAACGCATTATTTATACAGTTTGAATCATGTTATATAGTGAAACCATCAATATTTGTTTTGAGCATAACTTCCCAGCGCTCGTGGACGGATTAATTAACCACCACTTGAAAGCTCTTATAATGTACTATTAAATGCAGCATACTATATCTGCTCCAACCTGCTCATAAGTGTGGTAAAGCCGTCGATAATACGATGAAAAAACGGGAAAAAGTTCAATGACTTATCCCACTGAAATAATGCAGGTATAGTATTCTCCTCAATTTTCTATTTTAATATTGGAAAAAACATTGCCGAACATTATATTGTACCGAAAATAAAAACAAAAATGTTTCGGTGAAAAACGTGTTTTTGAAGATACGTTCTTATAAATCGCTGTGTATCTCCAATTGCGTTAAACATACGATCAATATGTGCTGTGCAAAGTTATTTGTATTGACTTTTTCTATTTTGCTGAAGACATGAACTATCTCAAAATCCTAAAAAAGTTGAATTTTTATCTCAGTTTTGGGGGATTGATCAGAAAAGCCATGCTGGCCAAAAACGATGTTTGTCATATTTAGCAAATTTGCCAAAGATGCCATTGCTCTATCTCTACTATTTAGGGAGCTGGAGAGTTCAAATTGACTTTTTGCCCACTGTGCCGTTTGGCGCTCCCAGTCACCCGATTTGAGTTGTTTTTTAGGTTGCCACATCTGTCATTGACATTCTATAAAATTTTTAGCTTGACATAGGTAAAAGTTACGCCGTATCTGCGATTGTGTGACATCCAGTAAATGTGGGAAAATAGAAGAAATGCGCTGATTCCGTGTCCTTTTCCACTGTGCGGGTGCTGATGGGCTCAAGAGAATCAAGAGAAAGGTTCGAGATTTCGTTCAAACTGGAGAAATGTAACCATCTATACTGCTGATACTAAGAAGTTTTAATATAAATATTGTAAACCCTTAATGGAATGGTTAAACCTATTGAATTGCACATTAAAGGTCTTTTTGTGCGAACCAATTTCTCTCTCAGCCTTCAAGGAAAATTTCGCAAAGAAATTTGTATAAAACACAAATCAATTCAAAGGAAAAAAATCATTGTAGTTATCGGTATTGATTTTGCACGTAGAATATAACGCAATGAGAATTTTCTTTGATGTTAAGGTGTGATTTAAAAAAATTCTTGGAAGGTGACAGTTTTGAGTACACTGAAAATGTTTTTTCGTTAATTCCGTCTTGTTCATTTCGTAAAAATGATATTTGTAAATAGGACAAATTTTCCGTTTATTATATTAAACATTCGTATTGCATGTTTCTAAGATAAATTCTAGCATTACGTATAATACGTATAGTTTATGAATCATGTTTCGTATGAATTTAAAACCGAATGTAAATATCACCAAAAGATGTGTAATGTCCGACATTACGTCGTGTCAAGTCGCGTTTGTGTTCTATTATAAAGTTTGTTATCTTGTGTTTATTATAAAGTGTACATAGTGCAGCGGTCGAGTTACCTAACCAACTGATCGCACAGTAAGTAAATAAATTACTTTTTGGATTCAAGTCCACTGCGAATCCCACACTCGTAACGTAGAGTGTGTTGTTACGAAATGTGTTAATATCATATGTAAAAGGTTGTGCATTGTACGACGGTTCATATTATCTTTTACAAAAAAATCGTATGTTTCCATTGTGCTAGCCCTGTTTTGTAATATTAACGAATATTTCTTCGAAAAGTACAAATTAAATAAGCATTTTGAACGAAAGTTTGATTTACTCGTAGGACACATACGTACATAGAACAAGTTTTAGTAGTAAGACATATTTTTTTCCCAAAATATTTGTGTTCTATCATTTTATTTACATACAATTGTCTCGTATTATTCACAATGTATATTCATGCTCCATACTAATCATTTTATATATTTTGTATCTTATCGTTTATTATACGAGATCAAATTAGTAGAACATCTGACAGTTATGACGAAAATAGCTTCATATAATTTACCAATTAGTTTTGTTGTAGAAATTGTTGGTACTATGTACAATCGGTTTCGTAGTACAAACTAAAATTTATTTTTATTGTAGGTAAAGCAACATTCATATAATAAGGATATAGGAGCAATCGATTAAGCGAATTGGATGGGGAGTCAACTTCCCGTTGCTAACCGTTTGTGAATTAAAGGCACCATTCCCACTCATTGGGGCATCGATTGTTCGATAGCTCGCATTGTTGATTAATTGTTCATTCGTGTTGTTGGGAGGAGATTCATTACATATTGCGTCAACTTGATTTAAGACACCTCCTTTTATTGTCTTATTGCCATCATTGTATGAAATGATGATGATGATGTATTTTTTCTCAAAGGATTCCTTCGGCAATGAAAAAGATTCAATCTTTATGAACCTGATGGATAAAATTAGTATTAGCGTGAACGGAAGAACGGACTCTATTTTTCCACATGAAATTTCGGAGAAGGTATATAGTCGAGTTTTATACTCGACATAAGCTGGATTTGGTGTTCACTTCCAGCAAAATAAACGTCAAGGACTTCATTAATGTCCTTCAAATACGTCTTCTTTCATTAAAACGGCATCACTCACGCAGGAATCATGATGATTTTTCAACAGGACAATGGATCGATCCTCTAAAGTACTATGGCCATGAAATAGCTCAAGCATGAGAAAATCCCCAAGCGACCAATAGTTCTGATGAAATGGTGCTTTCTGAAGACTTGAGAGGAGCATTATGTTTTTCAATTGAATATTAGGGTTTTCGATTGAAAAAAATCAGAATACAGGCAAACTTCGATATAACGTACATTTTCATTTTACACTTGTACGTTATATCGAATTGTACGTTATATCGAAGCATAAATAAAAATCTAAAAAATTAACCTTTTTATATATTAATGTGTTGTTTTTCAACAAAATTTATCAAATTTCAATAAATTATTGAACTTGGAGAGCAAAAACACTATTATTTCCTATTTTTCTCTGTATTTATGATTTTTAGTCTATCGCTCGTTCATCTCTTCATCATTTCAAACCTTTTTTGTGATTTTTGTCTTTTAGGTAACTCACTCACTAACAGTTAAGATAAAAATTGGGTGGCCTCAGTTGTACACAGAAATCGTATCCAAATCGTTCGGTCCATGGCTGCAATTGGCCAGTCTCGCCATCTGCGAAGGGTGCGCAGGTCACCTTCCACTTAATCGACCCACCTAGACCGATCCTCTTCTTCTTGTGTTCTCGTTTGTTCTCGAGAGCCATTTTCACTGGACTGTCGTCCGATATTTTAACGACGTCCCAAGCCCATCGTAGTTGGCCGATTTTTGCTGTGTGGACGATGGTGGGTTCTCCCTGCAACTGATGCAATTCGTAATTCATTCGCCTTCTCCACATCCCACCTTCCATCTGCATTCCACCGTAGATGGTACGCAGCACCTCCCGTTTAAAGACGCAAGCATTGTCCATGTTTCGTAGCCGTAGAGGATTTTTAGATGGTCAACTTCGTGGTACGGCGATCTCTATTCGATGGTAGCGTCGTTCGGAGCCCAAAGTAAGCATGGTTTTCAGACGTAATACGCCCTTTTATTTCTCTGCTGGTGTCGTTGTTGGCGATCACCAATGAGCTCAGAAACACGAATTCGTCTACCGTCTCGATTTCATCTCCGTCAATATTCGGGATGGGAGGCTAACATTGTCTTCCCGTTAGCCTCTTCTTTCCATGTACTTTGTATTCGACGCATTAATCCGGCTCCAATCCGGCTTGCTTTGACCTTAAGTCTAATATACCTCTTCGCCATTGTCTCAAAGTTACGTGCTATGCTACCGATGTCGTCGGCGAAGTCTGACGGACTTCCTGAAAATTGTACCACTCGTGGCTATCTCCGCTCGTCGAATAACACCTTCCTTCGTCTACTTCTGTGGCATTTTCAAGCTCATTGCATCGCAATTATTGCAGCTCTTATCTTTGTATTCTAATTGCACTTCCACAGTTATGAATTGAGAGTTTTTAGCCGGCGCCGGTGGTGTAGTGGTAAGCGTGACTGCTACTTGGCACTCCAGTGGGTCTGGGTTCAATCCCAATTGACGTCGGTGGCATTTTATAACACGCAATTTGTCTAATCACGTCTTCCTTCGTAAAGGAAGTGAAGCCAATGTTCCTGGCTCATGTGCTGTTGAGTGCGATATGTAGGATCCAGGTGGTGGACTCGTCTTGTTGTTGTTATTCAGTTGTTATTTTCTTTCATGAAACTGCAGAATAGTCACCATGTAATTCAAAATCAAGCATTATTATTAAATCAAAAGAAGTGGTACAGTGAGATTTTGAAATATTTATTGAATGTACTTCAGGATGTTCAACGATCAACGATTCAACGATAATTAAAACTCATTGCTTTAAACTTTTTGAATTAGTTAAACTAATTCATGGAAATGTAAGCAATGCACTTATCAGAAAACATACTCGTGAGATTTCGTAAACCATTCTATCTGCTTTCTTGTTCAGGTTGTCCTGTATCATCTTTCGCAAAGATAACTACACGTTGAGAAGCAGGCCTTGCTCTTCAGCATACTTAACAAGAATATCAACCCTATTCAAAGCTGATTCATCTGAAACGTTGATATTTTCATCTTCAAAATCAAGTGATGCAGAGACGTGAAGGAGACTGTCACCGAGGTCTGACGGGTTGAGCAGCTTCTCAACGATTTCTTCGTCCTTTAGGATCTCGAATTATGCCTTTTCATCGTCAATGCTTTCCAGACGGTTGATTTTAATCGCAATATTTCTCAGCCTTTGTTGCAAAACTGACAACGTTAAGTCGTCCTCATCATCATAATCTGGTGTATCGATGTACAGCAATTTCCAGGACTTCTGTATGGTAGAATTCGGAACCGCTTCCCATGCTTGTACAATCCAGAATATTGCGTCTTTTATACCGATGTGCTTAACATTATCATGGAAATATTTGCTGCTTCCAAGAATCTGAATCTGGTTTGTCATGATCTTTTTTTGTAACGGGCCTTCACCATCTGTTTCACATGCTGGTCCATCGGCTGGATCATTTGTTTGTAGTTCGTCTGTACTGCAATGTGCTGAACAGTTGTCCAGCACAAGGACAGCTTTACAGGATGCCCGGATTCAATCAAAAAGGTTACTACATGTGGGACGAACTGATAAAAAACAATTTTTGAATAATTCCTCGTCTTCCATGCATTTTGGATGACCTATAGTTGACAGGAAGTTCTCTTAGGTTTTTAAAGGGTCGAGGGTTTTTAGATTTTCCAATCAACATTAATGGAAGCTTGAGAAAACCATCCATGTTTCCAATCATTTCTTTAATGGGTTGGATGATACCCCAAATAGGTCGTTAAGAAAAATGCTCTATCTAATCCCACCAATAAACAAAATCAATTTCACTTCCGTAACCGCACGCCGATGTATGCCAATGTACTCCAATTTATGGTCGGCGTCGTAGACGTTTAACTTAAACTTGTTATAAGACCACTGGGTGATCAATATGGAGATGGAAGGTTGATATGGGACAATCCATAAACAAAGTTCCCCCCCTCCACCATGGTGGTTGCATGTTCAAACATAATTTTTAATAATTATATGGAACGAGTTTTTTATCCAGAAAGCCCCCGTCCTCTTTTTCCCCCACCTCTTCAAAATAACCTCGTCGTTTATTGACAGTCCGTATGGTCTTCAAATAATTGTTCATGGTACTCTTAATATTAATTTTCAAGAAATTTTCTACACATCAAAAAAGTGTACGTTATATCGAGGTAAAAGTGACGCTATATCGAGTGACGCTATATCGAGGGTACGTTATATCGAAGTTAACCTGTAATTATTATTTTCATCAAATGGTTGGAAAATTGTCCAAGGTGAAAAGTTTGATTTTGATTTTTGGTATAACAAGCAAGACAAGTTTTGAATAACCCTTTGAAGTTCACATTTAGTTGAAATTTAGTTCCATGGAACTTTTTTGCTGAATAACAAGACACTTCACGTCAGGCAGAACTTATTTTTCTCTAAAGTGTCATTAACATTTAAAGCAATTTGAAAGTTCCAGAAGAGTTCATTTTTGCTATTCAACTCAACCATCAAGTTCACATGTTGTTAGTTGAGAACTAGCTTTGAACTTCAAAAAATCGCTAACACAAAGTTCAATCAAAGTACTAACCGTACTTTTAATCAGCGCAAAAGTTTATAATACGTCTTGGTTGGCTTAAAGGTATGTGGAAAATCAGGCTGTCACTCAATAAGATAAATTTAATGTATTTGTAGTTCAGATTGAGTTGTTGATAAACTCTTCAGAGACTTGAAGGTTTCAGATTAGACGGAACAAA
This sequence comes from Aedes japonicus, assembly GCA_034211315.2. Classification (NCBI taxonomy): domain Eukaryota; kingdom Metazoa; phylum Arthropoda; class Insecta; order Diptera; family Culicidae; genus Aedes; species Aedes japonicus. The sequence continues at coordinate 101,263 of JASCZW010004649.1, read as the reverse complement.
TAAGGAAAAAAAGAAATAGGCTCTGCCCGCAAGCGGTTGGTTTTCTACGATCTGTCACATATTTTCTGTTTTTGCGAGTTTTCAATTTCCATTATAAAAAGTATTGATAATAGTGGTTTCAGAGTGTCTAATTGGAGAAAATTAAAGAATTGATAAAGACTGGCGCTTATAGTATTTTCCCCTCAACCAAAGTGAGTTGAGTTTCCAATTATGTGGCAATGAGAGGGTAATTCGCTCTGCATGATGCATCGATTCTAAGATGTCAGCTGATTCAGATCTGGGTGAGAACTTTTCAATGTATCACTTTGTGTTAAATTTTATTTTTTACAAGGAAAGTATTGTGTTCAGGCTACATTCTTTAAATTATCTTGAAGTGTATTTAACAGTATTATTTCAAACTTTTAATTTAAAACAATCTATTTGAATGAGTGGACAATGAATATTTCTTGGAAGATGGAGAAGGAGTCTTAGCCTCTTTTTAACCATTCAACCTTTTTAAGAAATAATGTATGCCCAAAACATGAAGGTTCTGTTCCAATGGGACCTTGGATCACCTTAAATAAGCAAACAAAAACCATGCTCCTTAAGATGTTTTATAGAAACATAGTCCAAAAATAGAGATGAATCCATTTTCCGCATTCGCTTAAAAACAATTCATGGAATATGTGTGATTATTAATTTTTGCTTTAACAGAAAATCTGGAATTCTGAAAGCGTGTCAACGCTCTTGCGGTCCGGACATAAGAGAAAAATATTTGTAGTACATCCCAGGAGTGTGCATTGAAACTTTAAGCTTAGTTACTCCTAGCGATTTATACAGTATATTGATACACCTACATATTTCGTACATGTTTTCCAGCCAAGGAGAGTTTCTTGCAGCTACCCATCCCAATTTTAACTCCGGATTTCTATGAGGATTGTTTGAGTACTCTGCATTTGATTGAGTAGACATTTATTCAAGACATCTATTCTGTACCTGCTAATCTCACAAGTCAGTTAAACTCGATGATTTTAACGTATTCTTGTGTCTCCCCAACAGCATCCTTACTGTTGGTTTAAATCGGTGCCAAAATTTGAATAACCTAAATGTGCATTTCTGTACAGTGAATAAATCGGGAACATAGTAAAATATCTTATTCGCTGCCGACGTCAGTTAAATTTAGCATACCGTTTATCGAAACGGATCCCGCTGCAAACCTAACCATATTTTTTTTTGTGGGGCGTAGAACCACTGCGTCCATTGAATTAAATATTTGTGGTATACCCCTGTTTACTATAACTATTCGCATCTTAAAACTTGATCACCATTAGTCAAGTGAACAGCCTAAGACGCGTCTCCTAGTCAGGCAAAATCGAGTTTATAAAACCCACCACCTTTCCAGGATTTGCAGTCCAAATTTCTTCAGGTTCTATATAGCCATTGTTTATAAATTTAAGTCTGCCCTTGTATAAAGCATCACGACTGCAGAGCAGATGTTCCGAGGTTTCACGTTATATGTTACAGTCAGATATCATTCTGAATCGGGCCAATGTTTTTCAAACGATATCTATTCGGGCAAGGTCCGGTTACTAGGCCAGTATAAAGGGTGATACGGTCAAAATTTGGTCAAGGGAAAACGCGTGTAAATCGGTGAAATCGTTTATTTAAAAAATCAAATTAAATTTCTTTTTCAAGTTCAATTAGTATAAAATTCAGGAAAAATATTCAGTTAGGCTTCCGCTTTTCCAAATCCGAATTGCCGGGCCTTACGCTTGACCCCTGCCATCAGATTTTGTACAGCCACCTTGTCCACCTTCTTCGCCGCAGAATGCCAGTTTGCCTTGAACTGCTGCTCGTCCTTAGCAGTTTTTTTGGTCTTCTTTAGGTTCCGCTTGACAATAGCCCAGTATTTCTCAATTGGGCGGAGCTCTGGCGTGTTGGGAGGGTTCTTGTCCTTGGGAACCACCTGCACGTTGTTGGCGGCGTACCACTCCATGGCCTTTTTACCGTAATGGCAAGATGCCAAATCCGCCCAAAACAGTACGAAACAACCGTGTTTCTTCAGGAAAGGCAGCAGACGTTTATTCAAACACTCTTTCACGTAAATTTCTTGGTTGACAGTCCCGGAAGGTATGAAAATGCTGCTTTTCAAGCCACAGGTACAGATGGCTTGCCAAACCAGATATTTCTTTGCGAACTTTGACAGTTTCGTGTGCTTGAAAATATCTGCTACCTTTTCCCTTCCTTTTGCCGTATAAAACTCCTGTCCCGGAAGCTGCTTGTAGTCGGCTTTGACGTAGGTTTCGTCATCCATTACCACGCAGTCAAACTTCGTCAGCATCGTCGGGTACAGCCTCCGGGATCGCACTTTGGCCGTCGTATTTTGTTTATCATCGCGATTTGGAGTCACTACCTTCTTGTAAGTCGATAGTCCGGCTCATTTTTTGGCTCGATGCACGGTTGTAGACGATACACCCAGCTTATTTGCGGCATCTCGGAGAGATAGGTTAGGGTTTCGCTTGAAACTACCGGCAACTCTCTTTGTCGTCTCAGCGGCTTCCGGTTTTCGATTTCCCCCCGATCCAGGCTTCCTGGCTGTCGACAAACGTTCCCCAAACACTTTAATTACATTTGTAACGGTTGATTTGGCAACTTTTAGCGATTTTGCCAACTTTGCGTGCGAGTAGCTCGGATTTTCGCGATGCGTGAGCAATATTTTGATACGCTGCTCTTCATTCTTGGACGGCATTTTGACAACTGAAAAGTGAATTCCAAAATCAAAATAGGAGCAACATTCTACGCACACACACCTTCAAAATGAGGGGTGTTCAGGTTTTTTAAATGCAAAATTGAAAGAAATACGTCAAGTTGATATTGACCAAATTTTGACCGTATCGCCCTTTAGGTACAAGGAGCTCTCTTATTGAGCTCCAAAAGCCAGTAAAAAGATTGTAACGATTGGAATTATAAACCTTTTCGATTGAACACACTTTGTGGTAACCAACCAGTTGGTCATCACCAACCCAACCATTTTTCAGTATCCCAGTGATTTTTTTCGTGGAAGTGCAGAGGTGTTCTCGGCTTCCAATAAAGCGAGTATCCCGTCAACATATTCCTACCCATTCTCTACTTCACCTGCATTCGGGCGAGGCCAACGCCGGCATTGCCTTTGTTTAGTATTACCAGTTTTTACACATTGATGATGGAATCAACGCTTGGAGTAAATTTAAAGCATATAGAGCATTTAAAAAGGAGGATTCGAGTTGGAGACTAGGTAGTAAGTATTTATGGGAAACTTTATTTACCTAGGAAAAAATCATCAAATTGAAGTCAATCATCATTTCACAACGCAGTACTCTTAAAATAAATTTGCGGCAGGATTAAAGATGAACAAAAATTTCATATTTTAATGTCTCTTATTATTTTGGCTTTTTTGTTCGTGTGATGTTCTTTTTTAGCTGAATAGCATTCTCTACAACCTCTTGAACGAACCTTCCGTGTACTTCGAAGTTTTCTTTGAAAGTTGATAAGAATGCTGCTAGGAACTTAAACATTGAATGCGAACTAGAAAATTCGGTTAGTAACTTAAAAGTAAGACGAATAAAACTCACTTTATAATACATGGATTTGCTGGTTAAGCCACAAAAAAACCTTTTATCAGAACTCTTGGTCGCTTGGGCAGTATTGATAGATACTTCTTAAGCAATATATTTTCCTTATTTTCAGCAATTCGACTGATAAAACTGCATAAAACTCCTCTCAACCGATCTATAATAAGAGTGTTACTAAGTTTATCTTCCATGACTAAGACTACCTGAACCAAAATTTAACATCCATAATCAAGTAAAAGTTGAACAAGATAACCGCAACTTGCATCAGACCTGACGGAAATTTAACATTATAAATGAAACATATCTTTTCTCTTACCCACCTCTAATCTTCAGTAGAAAATAGTTTATTTCAATTCTAAGACTATGTCTACTTCTTGACCAACTCTCCACTCCCACGCCCAACCGCAGTCAAACAATTTAAAAATCAAAAACATGATAAATCAATTTGTGCCATCTTCCGGTTTACGCCACATGACAACCATTCAGGAGGAAAAGAAAATCTACGGAAACTTTTTTCATCCACCTCGCCCGGCTACTGCAATCTTCCTCAGGAGAGTGTTGGTTCATTTGGAAGCTTCCGAGCATCAGGATGAACACATTTCAAACTCCCTGCGCCAAACCAATCCGCCCAGCGGCTATTTATTCAAACAAGTGTTAAAATTCATTCAATTCCTCCTAATCATACATTTTATCACATCAAATTCCAATTAATCTCTTACTCTGCACCGCCCTCGTATATACCGTCAAGGTAGGCAAGGACACTCTGGACCGGGGAGGGAAATCCTTCGACCTGAAAAGACGACGACGTGACGATGAGTAGCGCGGGGAAAAAGTTTTGATTTGAATTTCAAGTTTCGAATGCGGTGTTCTGTAACATGGTGCTTGGCAGAAACAGCAGCAGTTGACGTGGCCTGCTGTGGTGCCGGGGGGTTCATTTCTGTTTCTCGCTTTTGCTTATCATTTTTTTCGTTCTGACGAGCCACACTGCAACAGTGTGTCGGGCGCTCATTGGCCTGGTAGATGCCGGGTTTAGCCTTTCTTTCACAAACGCGATGAAACAGCATGAAAACTAGCCAAAGGGTAGCAACCAATTAAGAATTAAGAGATAAAAGTGTGTCTATTTCGTTAACTCTGCGGTAGTTTATCCCCTCGAGATCAGAAACGATTAACGCTGAGGAAACACACTGTCATGGCTCTGAGGAATGATGGAAAAACTACCCAACAGCTACGAAAGTCGTGCTGCGATGGAGACATGAATTATTTTCTAACATTTTAACACGAACCCTTTGGGTGGTATGAGAGAATGTTGTTAGATTTGCATCAACAGTGTTTTCAATGTATTTTGACATGTGTTATTCGGAGGATTTGTGAAACTTTGGATGCTACCGATTTCTCACGATCCTCAATTAAGTACTTGACCGTCAGGACGGCGGCAGCCGTCACGTCGTCGATGCCAATTTCTAGAGCACTCTTCACTTGTCAAGTAGGCAGAACCATTATTTGCCATCCACCAATTGTATGTGCGTAAAGCATGTTTACATACAAACAACGTCGTCTGGTTTCATAACATCGAGAATTATTAACATGACCGTTGATCCTGTATCAACAGAGCCACTTAATTACAGAGTTCACCGGGCGAGCCTCAGCCAGTGTCGGGGCGATGATCCGTTGATGGATTTCAACGAGCCGCACGTGGCCGCAAGTTGGTACGAATATCCGATCACGTGGAAAAACCGCCCGTTATTTCATTAAAGGCGGAAAAAAGCTAGCTGGGCCACAAATCGAAAAAGTGAAACATACACCTCGCAACTTCTTGACGGGGTTATGTTATTATGTTTCATCTCGGTGGTTGTGCCACGTGCCGCGCGCAGTCGATACAAGGAGGTGGTTTTTCGTGCCTACCTACGCATGATGAATTTCGCTTTTTGCGTCGGAACCGATGAGATTCCTCGGCATCGGAGGGGTGAGATGGTGAAAATAATAATCACTAAACATCAAAATTCAATAAGAGAGCGTGTTGTATCATCATCATCAGCATCATCATCGTCATCTTTGTGCTGGCTCAAACTGCCAAGTATAGATGGGTAGATACGAAATGACTTAGTGCTCGTAAAAAAGCGAGCATGCAAAAAGAGGCGAAAAAGTGGGCTGGAAATTGAGGAGTGTGATTTGGTTTTTGCTGAAAAAGATTTCCTCTTGGCCTCGGGAACTAATTTTTTAGGTTTTTGTGGTTGATTTTTTTCTTTCTGAATTGTGTGTTGTTCTTTAAAAACATGTTAAGAGTTTTTGTACATTTAAACAGGGTGTTAGGTTGCTTAGTACAAATATATTAGGGGTGATAAACTATCATATATGATGAAAAAGACCGTTCTATGCAAATTTTGTAATGCTTGCTGATCTTAAATTAGCTATCACTCGAAGTGTATCCAGCTTGGCACAAACTTATCCATTCCAGAAGAGTTTAATTTTTTTTTATAATTGTCACTAAACCAAGTAATAAACATTCAATAAGTTTTTGGACATTCTTAATAACATTTCAATGATACATGATTGTTCAATGCGACATCCTTTATCTTTGCTACATTACCTAATCTTTCATCTGATCTCTACCACAAGAACAATATCATTCAATTTGTTTTTGAGCCTTCCGACCAGCAAGAAAAATCTGATCGATTAAAGGGTGTCCACGATGAAATTGCCACACTATGAAATTGCTCTAACTTTTTCACCGTTGGGTTGAATTTAATGAAAATTTGGGTGGATTTAGTTCATAGTGCATTATTTACATCCTGCAAGTTTTAAAGTCCTGTGATCAAAATTCACGGAAATGGAGTCGAAAGAACAGCTCGTGCGTGATAAAATCTTGCGCATTCATCACGAGAACAAGGATCTCTCGCATCGTTCCATCGCTAAAACGTTGGGAATTGCGAATTACACGGTGTCGCGAGTGATTCAGCGGTTCGAGGAACGGTTGACCACCGATCGGAAGCCCAGAAGTGAAGGAAAAAGTATTCCGTACAACACCAAAAATCACAACCGCGTAGTTGGGGCCTTCAACCGAAATCCGAACGCCTCCGTTTGGGATGTGGCTAAGAAGCTGCACGTTCAAGGTACAAAAGGCCCCTAATCGCGACGAGAAGCAGAACAAGTCCGCCAAAACCCGTGCCAGGAAGTTGTACCTCAACATGCTGACGAAAGTTGAATGCTGCATCATGGACGACGAAACATATGTGAAGGCTGACTTCAAACAGATCCCCGGCAACCTGTTTTTCACGGCCAAGGATAAGTTCAGCGTTCCGGAGCAAGTCCGCACTCAGGAGATGTCCAAATTTGCGAAGAAATTCCTGGTTTGGCAAGCCATCTGCACGTGCGGGAAGCGGAGTGCACCTTTCGTGACCCAGGACACGATGAACGGACAGGTGTACATAAAAGAGTGCCTCCAGAAGGGGCTGCCTTCTCTCATGAAGGCCCACAACGTCCCAACAATCTTCTGGCCGGATTTGGCCTCATGCCACTACTCCAAGGACGTGCTGAAGTGGTATGCGGACAATAAGGTCAATTTCGTGCCGAAAATGTTCAACCCTTCCAACACTCCGGAGCTCCGCCCCATCGAGAAGTACTGGGCGATTATGAAGCAGCACCTTCTTAAACGACCTAAGGTAGTGAAGACAGTCGAGGAACTGAAGAAAGTATGGGTTTACATGCAAAAAACGGTTGATTCACAGGTTGTGCAGAATCTTATGGCCGGGGTTAAGGCCAAGGTGCGGGCATTTGCGTATGGACTGTAAATAAAATACGAGTAAAATGGTAAAATGAAGTTTCATAGTTATTTCTCAATCCCTGAAAATTTGATGGCAATCGGATGAAAACTCGAATTTTGCGAATCAATTTTGTGTGTGGCAATTTCATCGTGGACACCCTTTAGTTGTTTGTGCGTACTTATTGCTACCGAATTTGCCTTTTCCTTCATGCAGCCCCACAAAAAGAAGTTCATGGGGGTCAAATCTGAACTCCTTTGTGGCCAAGCAATCGATTCATTGCTTTCGATTCACCATTCCAGATAGTTTGAGCTATAACATCGGCTTACCTCATTAGTTGAATGTTGGAATTCCAACCTCCGTCTCAGATCAAGTGAAAAATTCTCCAGTAAAGTCGGAATCTCGTTTTGCAGCGATTTTAAATACATTATGGTGCAAAATTAATCGGACACATCTTATGGCTTCGTGAACTCGCTCGTTAAATTAATTTTTATTTTTTATTTTCATATTTGTTTTTTGTTTTTCAATATTCATTTTCCTTCGATACATTCATTTTCACGATAACAAGTGTAAGGAAATTTATATGAAATGGTTGAATCCCAGTGAATTGTATAACACTAACACTATACCAAATGAACTTCCCGAGCTTTTTATATTATACACTAACCAAAAATAAAGTAATCAGTCTATTGCAAGCCACCGGAGAAATCACTTGCTATCCGAAGCGTCTATTTTCCTCAGAGGTATCCTAAGTCCACTCGGTCTATCCCCATTTATTACATTCTATAGACAGGATGAAGAGGAGTTGTTGCAGATGTTTAAAGAGCTCTTGATGGTCCTACGAGACGAAGGTTTCACGATAAATCTGCAGAAGAGCCACTTTTTCAAGAAGTCCGTGTATTTTCTGGGGTTTGAAGTTAGTGTCAACGGTGTGCGGCCGGGTGAGCTGAAGACAAAAGCCGTTGCAGATTTTCCAACCCCAACTTTCGTTCATTCTGTGAAGCAGTTTCTAGGGTTGTCTGGCTTTTTCAGGCGATTTGTACAAGACTACAGCACAATTGCCGAGCCAATGTTTAAGTTACTGAAAAAAGATGCTGAGTTTGTGTGGCAAGAAGACCAGGAGAAGGCATTTCAAAGAATCAAGCAGATGTTAGTAGAGCACGTGGTGTACGACCCCAACACGGAAATAGAGCTGCATACAGATGCTTCTAGTGTGGGCTTGGCCGGAATACTGCTGAAAAAGTGTGAAGATGGATGGAAACCCGTCGGTTATTTCAGCAGGAAGACATCTAAGGAGTGTATCGAATATAAGCTATCCACATACATTTGCGTTGTACGCATGTATTTGTGATGGTTTTTTATGCTCTGAACACTGCATGCTGTGCGTTTGACTGTCAGTTTTCTTTTGTTTACTTGTTTGTGCGGTTCAAATTCTGCGTTTTCAAAATGTCGCGTATTGATAAGGAAGTGAAAATTAAGGTTCTGGACACATGGCTAAGCGAGAAGGGTATTACTATGCGAAAATTGGCGAAGCGGTTTGCAATTCATCATGCGAGTGTTAAAACCATCATTAATAAGTTTGGGGAACACTATTCTTTGGATGAGCTACCAGGAAGAGGCAGAAAACCCGGTTCTTCCATCCCGAAACTGGAGCAGAAAGTGGTATCTCTAATCATGAAGAACATATCAATGTCAATACGTGATTTGGCCAAAAAAGCAGGAACGAGTGTTGGAATGATCCAGCGTATCAAGAGGCGAAACCACCTGAAGACCTACAAGAAGCAGAAAATCTCGAAACAAAGTGCAGAACAGAAGAAGCGAGCAGCAACAAGGACCCGGAAATTATATTCGCGTCTTTTGCAGCGTCCGGATGCATGCGTTTTGATGGACGATGAGACCTATGTAAAGAAGGACTCAAAAACCCCTCCAGGTCCACAATACTTTACTGCCGTCGTTGGGGAGGACGTGAACGATGCGGACAGGTCGATTCAAGTGGAGAAATTCGGTCGAAAGGTACTGGTATGGCAAGCAATATGTTCCTGTGGTTTGAAGTCAACCATTTTTTACACTACCGGAACTATAAATGCGGAAATCTATCGATCTGAGTGTCTCCAGATGAGATTGTTGCCTTTATATAAGAAGCATAGTACACATTCACTATTTTGGCCGGATTAAGCGTCGGTTCACTATGCCAAAACTACTCTCAATTGGCTTGCGGAAAAGGGTATAGATTTCATTGAGAAAAACATCAATCCACCAAATTGCCCTCAGCTTCGACCCATCGAACGTTACTGGGCAATCGTGAAGAGGGCCTTCAAGAGGACTGGTAAGGCAGCTGGGAACATGCAGGAGTTCAAAAAAATTTGGACTCAAGCGTCCAAAAAATGCAATGCAACACTTGTCCGGAACTTGATGAAGAGCATTCGATCCAAAGTTCGAAAATTCGTAAAGGAATAACTTAAATTTCATCCAGTCTTCATTATGTTCAAGTTTAACCTCGTACGATTAAGGATCAATTTTTTGTATGAATAAAATAGCGGTTTTCAACATAATTTGAAAGAAAGTTTGTGGATAGCTTATTTTCGATACACTCCTTAGGGCTGAGGCCATTTACCATAGTTACGAACTGGAGTTACTGGCTATGGTGGCGAGTGTTGAGCGCTTCATGCAATATTTGATAGAAAGATTTTTTATACCGCGTACGGATTGTTCGGCGATTTGAGACACCTATACGAAGAAAGAGATGAACCCCCGAACTGCTCGTTATTTTTTGAATATGTCATGATGCCGAAAATATCATGGTGTTAGAGATCTCGAATACAGATTTTCTGGTGAGCATGCAGAGGCAAGATGAGCGGTTGGTGGAAATCGTTAAAAAACTCTCACGCGATCCGTTGTGCGATGAAGACAGACAGATTGACGATAACTATGTGTATGAAAACCATCGGTTGTATCGCAAGATGAATGAGCGAAAGTGTTGGGTGGTGTCAAATACTGTAAGGTGGAGAATGGCGAAAAGTTATCATGATAAAAAGGGACATTTCGGAGAAGAGAAAGTGTTGGCGATGCTGGGCGAAATGTTCTGGTTCCCTAAAATGCGGAAATATGTTCGAGCCTACATTTCTGCATGCCCCAAATGTGCATACTTTAAAGTGAAGCAAGGAAGGCCTGAGGGTTTCCTGAATCCGATCTCGAAGACGCCGGTACCGTTTCATACGGTACACATTGACCATCTGGGACCTTTTCCTAGGTCTGCTAAGGGAAATGAGCATATCCTGGCCTTAGTTTGTGGATCCTCAAAATTTTTGTTGGTGAAGCCGGTGAAATCAACAAACGATGTTGGAAGAAATGTACAGTGTCTTTGGTTTGCCGTCTCGTAGAATTACGGACCGTGGATCGGCATTTACGTCTAGAGTGTTCAAGCAATATTGTGAAGATTACGCTATTGATCACGTATTGGTGTCCGTGGGAACAGCACGCGGGAACGGACAGATTGAGAAAAGAAATCGAACCATTCTCACAACTCTTCCGTATATCACAATTCTACCACTAATAAACAAAACTAAGCTGATGTTACTCTTCTTCCGGGTGCGTGGGCGAAGCATAAAAAACAAAAAAATGTGGAAATACTACCGACACTCACACATTTCGGGAGGGAATCGATTGTATTCACTACGTCTTTCCCAAAGCACGCCTGTATTTAATGATTTCACTGATAGTAAGAGTTAAATTACGAATAATTATTTGAATTTTGTTCGCGAAAATGACGCAGCAAAAACAAAACACGTCAGTTGAGAAGCACGGCTTGCTGCGATCTTTCACCCAGTCTCAGTTATATAGTTGTTATAAAAACAGTGGAAATTTTCAGCAGCTATGATTTTTTTTTTTTTACTTATTTATTTTCCGTCGGCCTATTTCCTCACATGGTGACAATCACCGACGCCATGGAGACGACTCCACCACCTGACCTGGACCCTACCTAACGACTCATGACTATGAACCGGGACCAACGGCTTTACTTCCCTTCCGAAGGAAGACGTGATCAAGATTTTTTCGCCTCAGAAAAACCACCGACGTCGACTGGGATTGAACCTAGACCCACTGGGGTGCCAGTAGCAGTCACGCTTACCACTACACCACCGACGCTTAAGATTCAATTGACAAATTTATATAAGTTTTCATTTTTACCAGTGCGTGTGTAAGGTCTTGAAAATTTCTACTGTTTTTCAATAAAATAGTTGTATAAAATTTAAATAACTTACCGTAGAAGTATACCAGTCTCTTTGCTTTATCATAATTCAAAGAATTAAACTTTCAAAGGCATCTTTCACTGCTTGATATTTATTTATATAAGACTCATATGATTTTATAGGTTGATAAATATGAAATGGTTCGAAAACTTAAATACATATACTTTGTTCGTTCCTTATAAAGTTTTACTAAAATGTTATCTATGGAAATTGCAAACTTGAATTATGTACATAAAATTTTATGACAATAACTAAATTACTTGACATATTATTCGTATAAACAAAATATATCTGACATCCACTGAATGTTACAGAAAAATATAAAAAATTAGATAAGTATTGACAGCCTACTAGTCCCAGAAAAGCTGACGACAGAATTGATCATTCCAAATATCTGAGGTAAAATTCTCAGTGAAAGTATTCTTTTATAAGACATGTTGTTGAAAATTTTCTTTATATTTACTGTCCTCATTACATTTCAAATTTTCCAATTTTTATCGTGTATCGCACCAACTCACCTTCTAATTTGGTCCTTTAACCTCAAAGAAGCCAATTAAATTTAATTATAATGACAATTTGGATTTTTAAGGGTCTCTGAATGTTTGAAATATAAAGGCTACCATTTGGAAAGCGCTTATTTTAAAATATTTTTTTTTAAACTTTAGTGATAGTACAATCAAATCAAGTGATTGATCCTGTTTATTACCAAACCTTGGAAGTATATTACAAGAAGGACAAACATTATTTTCATGTTAGATGGAGCAGCGGCCCATTATAAGAACAAAAAGAACTTTGCCATCGTGTGCAATTTCAAGTTCATGTATGGATTGGAACGTCTCGTTGTAAAGGTCCATGTAATGCTATTGGTGGTAATCTTAAGCGAATGGCAAAAAGAGCAAGCTTTGCTCAAGATTATGGAAACACAATCAAAACTCCTCGAGAACTATATGACTGGGCAGTTGAACAGTCAAATAAAAGTATCACAAAACTAAATTTCTGCTTCATATCAGCTGAACAGTATGCTTTTTTTTGCCAATTGACTCTAAATTAAAAAACAAAATTTTAGCGAGTAAGAATCGATGTTTTAATTTTTACATTTATTTTCATAAATTTTAAGACAATTTTCTAAAAATGATCCATACATCACTTTTTTGTTAGTCTTTTCCTTTTTGAGTTATGTTAATTTAAAAAAAAAATGATTTAAAAACTTAGGCCTTTTCAAATGGTAGTCTACATACATTTTGAAAAAAACAAGGTATGCAAAGTAGCTTGAAAAAACATAGTCTACTCACCCACAAAGTTTCATTGGATTCTAAGAGGGTGCTGCCATAACTGTGTAACTTGATTATGACTTAGCAAGTCATATTTATGTTACCTCAACTAAATGGCAACATGTGTGCTACTAGGGAGTTGAAGTTCAGAAGTGCTTTTAAGTAACTGTTATGACCCTTTGGTGCTTATTATGTTGCTCCAGGCTTTTGAGATAAATGGTTTTTGAATGCAAAGATGAGCCATGAAATGAATGCAAAGATAAAATTTTTAATTGACATGAGAATGGATGTAATAATTCATAGGAACACGTAAACTATGTACTGATAGCTCAGCAAGCGATAGTTTTACGCTATAATATAGGGTACGGGACGGGTTTTAAGCAGTTTATTCTGCACCTGGCACATTTGATGAAGCTGTATGTAATCTATAATTAGAACCGCCAATATATACACGTAAATCTCACTGCTGACTTCTGATCTATCGAAACATTTCTTCAGAAACGAGCATTAGACTCAGAAAATTTAATAGCCATGGAATAAAGTTTCCAATTGCAGAGACTAATTAAAAGCATGCGGATTGATTTCCGAACATGAAATTTTTTTCTTCAGCTCCGCAATCTGGACATTAACCAACAATATTGTATGAGTGCGATTCCGTACATGTGCGCGAAGGCGATACGAAATAGGCCAGTTCGCGATTTGCTGCAAACGTCAATTTCTTCAACCCGCTCCTTTGAAAAACAAAACAATCAACCAAAACATGTCGATTGCTATTATTACAAACTCGTCTACTAGCAGGTTATAAGACACCATACTCGACCAAACTTTTAGTTTGTCATTGATCTTTGGATTTCTAATTTCACTTACTCTCACGGAAATGTTAGACAAAGTGACTTTGACGACAAACGAGATACTTGATTTTAAAACAATCAAATATAAGAGAAAGCTGTTACAAAACCGCTGCGTTATACCTATGGATAACAAAGAAGAGCGGAAACATGGGCTCTCTCAGAAGCAACAGTGATGCCATAGCTGCCGCTCAACATTTAAGGATTACTTATCGTTGAGTACTGTTGTACAGCTCCGAAACATATTTTTTTCATTGCAAATGATAGTGCCAGACGACGGAAAATATAATCATAAACATAGATCCACCTCAAACGACTGAAAGAAACATGAAATAACTAGTGATTTCAGATCATCTAAATATGAAATAAATGTTACTCAATGTTCAACATCACATTCTGGCAACCAGCCTAGACGTGAGAAGGAGCTGATGAAGATATTCCTTCTACTACACGTGACCAAATACAAAATTCGCAAATTTGAGCGAACTTTTTCAGCAAGTAGGAAAGTGATGGTTTTCTAGATGATGTATTTTGAATCTTCAAAATGACAGTAACAAATTGGTAATTCATCATGATTTATGCATCGCATCATTAGCCCGATAGATGGAGCTTATGTCTGTATCATTAAAAGTGAAATTATTTGGAAAATGCTAGAGTTTCAGTCCTATTTCCTCACAACTGATAATACAGTCACCCCTGATTGAGCCGTTGCCTATCCTAGAGCCGTGTCGGTTATCGTGTGTCCACTCTAGTACTAGTTTCTACGTTATAGTAGTAGGCTATGAACCATTCCATCCATACAGAAGAGTTCATAGTTCGTTGGTCGATGTTTTCTAACAGTTTGAGTTTTCTCGATATTTTTAAAGCAAAAATAAACCAGGAAAAGATTTTCCGCTTGATTGAACTGTTGGAGATACATCCGTTGTTGTAGGACCCAACTAATCCCAATCGCCTAAAGAAGAGTTATCTTCAAAGTGAAAGTATTAAAGGGTGTTTCGACCAAAATTTGGTCGACTTAAACTTGATGCATTTCCTTTCATCGTGAATTAAAATATTTGCACACGTCTCATTTGGAAGATGTGTGCGTGAAGCATCATGCTTCTATTTGGATTTTATTCATGAAAATGTCGACGAAGGAACGCATCAAAATGTTGCACATGTATGGCGAAAATCCAAACTACTCTCACGCCCTCACTCTGGCGAAATTGTTGAATGTGACTAAACAATCAGTTGCCAACGTATTAAAAGTGTTCGGAGGTAACGTAAAAAAAGGTCTTCGGAGGACATTCTCAGGATTTTTTAGCATACTGGCCAATTAGAGTGACCTCCGAAATAGTGGCCTTATTCAAACCGTAACTAAAAGTGGCAAGTGTAGTCAAAAATCTTCAGAATGCCATCCAATGACCATGTTTTATACCACATTGAAGTTTGATACGTCACAAGACAGATTTTGATAAAGATTTAAATATGGCCACTTTTTCGGACGCAGCAAGTGGCCAGTATGGTAGAAAATTCAAAGAATGTTCAAAAAAGTTTTTCGAAATCAGCAAGTTTGATATGCCGCCTATAGAAGGGATTTGGATCCCGCAGGGCTTCTTCAAGTGGCGAGTATGGTCAGGAATCCTCAGAATGTCCTCTGAAGGCCTTGTTTTGTAAAATCATAAAGTTTGATAATTTGCAAGCCAGGTTTTAAAAACGATTTGAATACGGCTCCTTCACCAGAGAAACTCGGATCCCAAAGGGCCACCCTAAGTGGCCAGTATGGCCAGAAGTTCTCAAAACAGCTTTTCATTACCTAATTTCATTGCCCAGTGAACAAGCAAACGGTCCGCGGTCCGCCCTCCGTTGCTTTTGAAGCTTTTTCACGAGTTGTTTCAATTCTTCAGTCTTAAGTTTTTTCGCGTTCGCGAGTGAAATCGAGTCTTGGTTTTTTAAAGAAGAAAAAGTTGTGTGATAAACGGGGACGCTGGGAGTAATAAGTCTACCCGTCCTGCCCATGGAGGCTAGCTGAACTGCTCCAATATTACCTGGGATGTCACAGTGTCCCGGAACCGTTATCCTAGGGAGAGCATGCCGAATTGTTGCCTGGATCCATGAGTGGGATGGAGTTTCTGATTCGAGAACTTCAACAACGCTTGCTGAGTCCGTGAGGATGAGGAGAGGTCAATCAGTTGGTCAGGCTTCAGCGGAAAACATGGAGCACTCCAGTGGATACTGGCCACCTGCTGCAGCTCCTGGTTGACAATGCTGTTAAGGAGTTGGTTGGCCTCCTCGAGGAAGAAGACTTCTCTGCTAGGACCAGCTGTCTTCCCGAGAAAACCTGCAGTACGTCTGCACAACGAAGATTCAATGAAACGGGAGTGCTCTTGCCTCGACGGAGGCGGTAATCCCAGGAGTGAACGGAAGGAGTCCAGAGGTAACTCTGATGGCGGTGTAGTAGACCGGGGCTAGTTTGACCTCTAGCAGCTGTCTGGCAAGGCTCGTTATTTCAATTCCGTACGTGATGCGGGTGTTGATGATGGCAGAGGCTACTCGCAGCCTCGTTGCACGACTGCAATCTGGGTGACGTCCGGCAATGGTTTGAAGGAGGCTGATTCGGGTACGGCAGTTGGATTTTACTTCGTCGAATGTTAGAGAGTGGTTGATCCGGATTCCGAGGACCTGGACGGTGGAACTTCCTCCAAGAGGGACCGGTGTAGGGAGACATCGATATTTGCTGCTGCAGATGTGTATGTAAGCACTCTTCTCGGCTGATAGTTCAAAACCGATGCCAAGGGCCCAGCTTTCTACGTGCCTTACCGACTGGATAAGCTTCTTCCGCAAGGCCAGCAGGGTGCTCTTGACAACCATCAGGACGATGTCTTTCGCATACACATACATGCGGATGTCTGCAGGCAGACCTGAGAGGACTCCGTTCATCCGTTCATCCCAATTAGGAAAAGAGTGACGTCAATCACCGATCCCTGCGGTACACCGGTTTCTTTCCTCAAAGTGCCAGATCGATTGTTGCCAATGCTAACTTGGAAAGTCCGACGGCGGAGGAAGTTTTGTTTACATGTACTAATTTGTTTTTTGGTGAAAACCAACCAAAGAATAAAATAGCAATCAATTAAGCATTGGGAATGATTTTCAATATGACGGCTAACCATTACTTCATCTTCTCGTTCGATTGAGGCTCTTCGTTTTATGAAACCTAGTATACATTCATCTTATTTCCTTTCAAAACTAAGGGAACAAATGAGTATGCTGGTCAAAAGATCATATTTGATCACCGTCCCTTCACATTGCTCAATCCCAGGCAATGAGAAAGCGGACTCGCTCGCAAATGTGGGCGCACAAGAAGTTTATTTGTATGATAGGCAAATTTCACATGATGATTTTTTTTCCATATAAATGGTGTTCCACATCAAATTGCATCACGGTAAAAAAACGCTGAGGATTTTCTCTTGAAACTTTGGGTAGAAGTAGTTTAGAGTCTTCGAAAGTGTGAGCTGTTTAGTGGAAAACCTGTAACTAGAAATGAAGAAGGAAGAAAGATTCCCAAGTAGCACGCCACGATCATAATTAGTTGCAGCTACTTGATTATGACTAACAAAGGCACATTTATGTTTTCTCAATTTAATGGCAACATGTGTGCTACTAGGGTTAGTATTTACAATTTAATTCCAACTACCTTTATTGTTTATCTTGACAGATACGCGTATTTCGTCTACAATGTGCAGAATTGTTCAGTATCGTGTACCAATACTCGACTGGAGCTTAGAGTGTTTTTTTCCTCGCTGTCAGTTTTCCGAAAATAAAAAATTAAAATGCGCCACCCGAAAGCGACGTCGAAAATGGATTTTGCGCACGCACATGAAAAATACTCGACCCTCTCATCGGGACATCGGAAAACAACTCAAAATCGTGCAGACAACGGTAAGTTGTGTGATTAAAGAAATTCGGTAAAAATTGATGTTCTATTAGTGATCAGGATCACAAGCGTGTCGTGAAAGTGTTTAGGCGGAATTCCAATGCTTCGGTCAGGGATGTGGCTAAAAAGTTGAATCTGACCAAGTCTTTCGTTCAGAGCGCCAAGGACCGGGAGGGACTGTATACGTACAACGTACAGAAGGCTCCACATCGTTACAAACGGCAAAATACGGAGGAAAAGTCACGGGCCCATAACAAGTTTGATGTCTGGAGGAAGTAATGAATCAGATAATTTTAAAGTTTGCCAAGAAAAACATGATTTGGCAAGCGATTTGCTCATGTGGTAAACGGAGTCCGCCGTTCGTGACTACCGGGACTGTTAACGGAGAGATCTATCTCCAGTTTTTTATTTATTAGTTTGTGTTGGTTTTGCTCCGACATCTTGATTCTCGTCGTAGCCCAATGGTAACCACAACCAACCGGATACAAAAAAGGAGCCCTGATCAGATCGCACAATGTAAAAGTACTGGCGACAACTATGTGATGAGACTACAAAATCCTATTCCCATGTTCTTTACTTCAACTCATCCCCAAAAAATGTCACCTATTGTAACCACGAGTAAACGGCATTATATTAAAATACAGTGAATTACTGTAAAGGTAAAGCAATTGAACCATTCAAATAAATGAAATAGATGAAAAAATTGAATCCTGGAGAACTTTTTAGTTTTGAACCATTGCCTAGCCAATAACACTAACATAGATGTATTCTCAGTAGAGTTCCAACAATCGAACCAGTTTTTCACCTACCATTCTTCTTTCAAGCAATTTTATGAACAACTGCATAAACATTACTTTTTCGTTATTCAAGGTTAATCTCACTAAACAGTAGCATAGAACATAATTCTTCTATTTCTCCAGGGGCAAAAACTCTCGATACCATATGTCGAATTTAATTGTGCAAAAAATGCCGAAACAAGGGTTAACCTTTCATCTTTCCAATTTCCATTTCCAAAACCCACAACGCAGCAAATCCGAGCATCAGGCTTAACCTACAACAGCACACACACACGCTCAGCCACATAAACTATTCCCGTACCTGCCCTGGGGGTGGGATGCGTGGCTCAATTTCATCTTATTAGACCACGCTAATGAATTGGCCTGTTATGAGGACCGTTTTTTTTTTACTGCCTGACTGCCCAGTTTGCTACCGGAATCCATCGACTCCATCTGACGGGTCCCATAACGACAAACACATCATAAGACGGCGAAGTGAAACAATACCTTCGGGGATCCCAAAATGATAAAATGGCAATAATAACCAATAATCACTCCTTTAACCGTAGCCATCCGTCGCCTTCATCGTCACCGCCATATGCAGTCGGTATCATCCCAGCCGACCCGAAGCCTCATGATGATCATGATGAAATAGCCCACAAATAATTTTCTAATTATTTCGAACGCCGCCGCTATGGCGATCACAACATGCGCAGACGGATCCCTTTTTGGCCACCATCGCCACCACCGCCGCCGGGGGTCGTATCTCTGTGAGTTTTCCACATTATCCAACGATACAAACGCCCGCCATTTACGAATGATTTAGTTTCCAAATCCGACTGCCATCTGTCAAATGATGACCACATTCAAAAGCGCGCGAGGCTATTCTTCCGAAAATGGCGAACAGAGGTATCCGAACTCACCTCAGCAACCCACTCGGCATTGACATATGCGAACTGTGAGCTGAAGTGCGAGTGCGAGTGTTTGGCGTGGAGAGTTCTCTAGGCGATAAATTAATAAGTTTAATTGAATGATTGGTCGTTTGTTCGCGACGCCGAAAGATGCTGCAGAAAGCGGTAATGTTTTGGTGTATGCAGTTTCGGGAACCGTCTGGAGTGCCGCCAGGGCTTCGGACGTCAACTGGTAGACGAGTGTTGATAGTTTTCGATATCATCCGATTTTCTGACTTTCATTATAGACGTTGAAATCATCCTTCGAAGCGGTGAATGATTATTGTGGCTATTGTGGATCGTGCCTACAATAATTGTTCCCACTCTGGGCATCGCTAGACCGTGTTGTGTCGTGTGCCCTTGATGTCACGTGGCTCCCAGTTCCCTTAGCTCTCATAAGTGGAGGCATCTTAATAAGTGGAGCGTTCCACTAATAACATTGTTAAGTGGCCTGTTTCCGCTTCGTTCCACCGACCGCAAGATAGGAGGAGCGAGTCAAACGAGTAGCACGTGTGTCAACTCAGTCCCTCTAACCAGATTGAGTCAGATCTTTGGACATGCAGTGGGAAGTTTATCTTCCTATGATATTATACAGAAGTAAGTAATTTAACTATTTTTATCGCTACCATTTGGGTGGATGTATATTATTATGACCCGAAACTCAAAAACTTGAGAAGAGTACTAAAATGTTTCATCAAACCTACCCTTAAAGACAGTTAGAAAAAGAATTTAAATCTTATGGATTTGAGCTGTTTAGTGGAATACTTGTAACTATAAATTAGAAGAAAAATTAGTAATCTCCATTTAATTCCAACTACCTTTGCTTATCTTCGACAGATACGCGTATTTCGTCTACAATGTGCAGACTTCTTCAGTGTCTCGTACTCGACTGGAGTTATTAGTACGAGACACTGAAGAAGTCTGCACATTGTAGACGAAATACGCGTATCTGTCGAAGATAAGCAAAGGTAGTTGGAATTAAATGGAGATTACTAATTTTTCTTCTAATTTATAGTTAAAAGAATTTAGTTTTTCTTCCAAGGTGTCATCGGATCACACTGATCTGCACACTTTCGAACTTCTATAAGTCCGTTAACATCCATGACATCTCGGGCGTCAATTGTCGTCAACCGTTCCCGTGGACGTGCGCCGGAAAGTGTACCGCATGCAATCAGAGTGCTTACAGTTTGCCTTACGATCTCAGCTCCACCGGCGGTGATTATTACATTACCAGAAGATGACATTGACATCACGTCTACGGTAGGTAGGCCAGAAAGATTTTCGCTTTCGAAGGAAGCACAATTCAAGTACAAGGGCAAAACGATGCCTCGGGACGAGGGCATGCCGAACCACTACCAATACTCTCCAAGCTTGGAAAGCCTTCTGCGAACACCCCCTGCTCCAGCGCTCGGTATGCAAATATACGCGAGAATTCATAAAAGAATTCAAATAATAAGCCAAATTACATTTAGCCCTGGAGAAACGAATCCAAGTGAGAGCTAAGCGGACCGCACCGAATGGCAACCGCTTCCCTTGTGCAGCGGTCGAAGCGAGACTCTTGTCTTGCGTTGTCCGTGTCGTCCTCGCTGCTCACGACGGCGGTGACGGTAGTGACAGCAACCGAGATTGCTTATTCCGTCCGTCGCGTCGACCCGCCGATCCTCAAGAAGAAGCAATATATCGACACATCCTTGTAACATTTCTATTCTTTTCCCCCCCAGTCGCCTTCCCGAGTCCCGATCGATGGACATTTTATAATTATGCTGCCACCACGAGCCATGCTCTTGTGCTTATTGCGCCCAGTTGTTTTTGTTTTTTTCGTGCATATAATAAAATAAATTGCTTGTTTCTTTCGTATCCTACATACGCGCGCGCCCGATATTGAATCCGTTGCAAAGCACAGCCGTAAAGGGAGAGGACCATCCTTCTATTAATCTGATCTCTGAATGCCTTATCCTTGTTCAACCTCGCATACACCCCGCGGCAATCGCGAATGTGGTAGTGAAGCCACCGACCCTTTTTGCTGATTGCCGCGTCGGTTGTCTTGAACCCACCCACTCGGGTATTGGAGAAATTCCGAGAAAAGGGAAAATCATAGCCGCAACGAAGATCGTGCGGCTGTGAAGATTTGTTGGTATTTTACATAAAATCTCATTGATAGTTTACGAATGAATAGTCAACAACAGCTATCAACTAAGCTTTCCACTGCTCAGCGATGCGCTTCCAAATTTTTATGGGTAATTCAATGCCCTACATACATTATCGTAACCAGGAATGGGACAGTTCATTTAGTAGTTCGATTTTAAAATATGATGTCTAATGAACTTTCTGCACATGTTTGGTTCTGTAATATGACAACATTTGATGTTGTCATAAGGTCTGTATCCGCAATAATCCGGACACATCAAAACATGAATAAGACATAAATTTGGCATTTCCGTCGTAGTTGTTTATTTCAGATTCATGGGATGTGTTTTAACAATTCGTGAAGACAAAACATAGTTGTTCGGTATTTGCATAAAATTTTCGAACTTTGCGCTTAACTCCGTCCTTTAGGGTTTGTACAGACTCTTCAGAAATCGTAGAAGACGATTTTGTCCAAATTTGCTGGAAGTGTTTGATGTCTTTGAATCCTTGCTTCTTTCCAGAAAGCTTCCGCTTCATCAGAACCCAATATCTCTCGATTGGTCGTAGCTATGGGCAATTTGGCGGGTTTGAGTTTTTGGTACAATATTCACTTGACTTGCTTGGTACCACTCCATCACAGTTTTAGCATAGTGGCATGATGCCAAATCGGGCCTGAACATAGGTCTTTTTTTTTACTTTTGATGAAGGGTAGCTTCTGCAGACACTCTTTCTGATAGATCTCCTTGTTGATTGTGCCTTAAGTGACGAAAGATTTCTCGCGTAACTTTTCAAAAGGACCTATCAAACAATTCGCTTATCCCGAGGAAAACGAGGTTGAAGAATATGAAAATATTTTTTGAAAATGTTTCAAACTGGATCAAGTTTTACCCATTCAATTGCTTTTGAGGGGAAGAATTGTTGTTGAATTTGCTACAGTAATGGTCTTTGTAGCCTTTTATGTTAAAATAAAAACGAAAACATCAATAATGTTAGATAGGACATTTTACTTAACCGAACTGTACATTGGTCGTGCCTCATAGGACATTTTATTCCAATGATAGCTACATAGATCATTTCCATTTTTATTATCATTCTATTAGTAAATTAGAATATAACACATAGCAATAGAGATTGCTTTCTCTTTCACACACGCAATTGCTTTGCAGTGAAAACAATCCTATTCTTTCAACGTGCATTCTCGTAGATCAAATCTGGCAAATTCGTATTCAGGGCATTGCCACACAATGTGGTTAACGTCTTGATATGCAGTGCCACAGCCGCAAATACATGATTGTTATAATAAGAAGTTTCTGGCATTTACCCATAAATTCGACTATAAAGAACTACTGCACTGGGTCATAATAAAATGTGTGTCAATCTCTATTTGGCCTATACGTTTATTTTAGTAGACGTTTATTTTAGTAGTCGACATTTTGCGCCTCTTTCTTGCGCGTCCGGGAAGCGAAGTTTCGGAAGGTTACATCCTGAACATTCGGCAGACCTCAGAGAGCCGTCTTCGATCAGATCTTTCGGGGTTTCCACTTTTACTGTTTGCGCTGCATCCATTTTTGTTCCTGGCACATCTGGATCTGAACCATAACTGGCGACAACGCAACTTTGGTGGCTACCACATATAGCAACTTCCTCAAATTGTGCTGCTAATGATTGATCCGGATGTGATGAAAATATTGTTGAGGCTGCGGTTGCAAGAAACAACCAATATTCAATATATATATTTCGATTTATATAACCTTGTTTTAAGAAACTAATGCACTTACAAAGGAGCAAATTGAACGCAGAATTATTAATTCCTTTCGACATTGTTGGAACGGTATTTTGTACTTTCTCCAATCGAACGACCGAAGTACGGATTTGCTTTGTTATGTTTGTTCTGACACCTCAGACGTTTAGCGCGACAGGTAAACTGAAACGTCTTATCAAACAGTAGAGCATTGCTTTTGCGAAATCAGACATCGGATGTTTTGTTGATTTTTTATTTTCTTATTATTATGAAAACATATCAAAATGCGTGTTTAACATAATGTTGAAAAGTGCAATAGCAATAGTGTGCATACATTAATTCAATTTGTTTGCATTTGTTACATAGGACCTTTTGAAAAGTTACTCTTTTTGCCACACGTGCAAATTGCTTGCCACACAGAAAATGTTAGTGACGTGTTTTGTTTTTGCTGCGTCCTTTTCGCGGAAAATAAAATCATAAAATTATATTCGAAATTCAACCTAAATGAACAGTGAAATCATTAAATCTCCACGTGTTTTGTGTTAGATGTAGTGAATTTAATCGGTTCCTTCCAAAAATTTGTGATGGTCGGTATTTTTTCCCCGTTTTTTCTTGTTTTTTGTGCATCGCCCCCGCACCCGGAGGAAGAATTGATAGCACCTTAGTTGTGTTTGTTAGTGCTGTTAGTATTGTGGAACGCGGGTGATTATTATCAGTTTAGAAGGCACTATAGAGTCGCCTCATATTGAGAGATTTTGATTGGTGGCAGTGTGTGGAGAAAGAAGAAAGAAAACCAGTGCAATGTAGAAAACGGCCATTTGCTGGTCAGAAGCAAAAAATGAAGCTAACGGGAATGCGCGCGTGTGTGACTGGCATATAATTCCAGATGGAGAGTTGTGAAGTTTTTTTTTCTCGTTGAACAATGATTGTGATTTTTCAAGTTTAATTTTCTCGGAAGTGTTTTTTTACCTGTAATTTTCATTGTGCGCGAAGTACTAATTGTATTCGAGCTGTTCCTTTCGAAAAGGATGATGTGAAAATATTTGCCGAATAGCAGAGTGCTACTTCTTTAGAGACATAAATGCATCCTTTAGCATCACAGGGAAGCCCTCCAAATAAAGATTGAAGATCAGCAACAATATCCGGTGAGATCTTTCTGAATTTGAACGAATAAATACGTGCCATCATCAAGACAATAAGATTTGATGATGGAAGTGTATGCACAGTACCTATATCCATTTGATATTTGTACCGTGTTTATGCGGAGCTGGTTGTCAGTGAAAATGACCTCGGAATGGACGTGAGTAACCAGGCATTCTGAAATGGGTCACTGGATCCCAACAGAGCTTTCACCTTCCAATTCCCGGGCTAAAAATGTTTGTCGAGTCACTAACAGTTCGTTTAACTGCAAACATTTTTCTTCCACAAAATCACTGCCGGACAGTGGGCGTTGGATTGTACACACACACACACACACACACACACACACACACACACACACACACACACACACACACACACACACACACACACACACACACACACACACATACACACACACACACACACACACACACACACACACACACACACACACGTGCAAATTGCTTGCCACACAAAGTATGTTTTGGGAAATTTCGATGCCTTCTTCGATTTGAAATGCTCAGCTGTAGCATTTCTGGCCATAGCAGAATAAAAAGCCAGCCCTGGAAGCTGCCAGAAATCCACCGAGACATAAGTTTCATGGTCCATAACAACGCATGAAAACTTCGTCAAATATTCGCAGTACAAGCGTCGAGCCCGTGATTTTGCTGCCAAGTTCTGTTTGCTGTTGCGATTTGGAACTGTTTTTACATTATACGACATAAGTCCCAAACGTTGTTCTGATTTTTGAACAAACCCATGCGACATCATAATTTCACGAGCCACCGTTCGAATGGAGCGATTTGGGTTTTTCGTTCATATCCTTTTCACATTTCGGTCCATGACAGGATCAGCGCGTCCAATGTTTTTGTCACTTCTCGGTTTCTTCAACTCAGCAAACGTTCCGATAATGATTTGAGCACATCGTGAACAGTAGATTTATGCAAATCCAATGTTTTTGCAAGGTCCCGTATTGACAAGTCAGGATTTGCCGTACGACCGTACGAAATTCGCTCGCGCACTTGTTTTTCTTTCGTCGCCATCTTGAATACTAAACATGAAATGTAAACATCAATCATAGTCTTTTTCATCATAGACTCTCAGCTATACCACAGTAAAAACTTTCATTCCTACGTCATTATTTCAAAAGTTACAATAATTTGAAGGTGTCCGGATTAATGTGGATACAGATTTTATTACAGAAATCTATTGCAGTCGACCATACTGAATCAGGTACATTTAAGGTGAATCGCAGCTCCATGTATTTTTTTTCAATCTTTCATCTCTCTCTCTCTCTCTCTCTCTCTCTCTCTCTCTCGCAAACTTACCTTGCTATTTCAAATTGATGAACCTTGATTGTTGGTGAATGAACATCGAATCGAACTCCACAGCAAGTAAACATTCAAACTGATATGATTAAATTTTCCATATCTAGTAAAGATTCTGAGTTATATCAATTCTAAATGTTGAGGTAATGGCTGCCGGCGAGAATGCTTCAGCAGAAGCCGTTCAGCAGATGACACATTAAAAATCAATGAAGGAATATAAGAAAACAAACTTGAGCGTCCTTGAAAAAAAATTGCTTACTCTTTTTTTCGACTGGTATGCACAAAATATAATTAATAATAATAAGAATTTAAAAAACAAAAAGGTTTGCAGTTTATGAAGGGGTCCCACATCAAATAGCACCACGAAAATATAACTGCAGAAAATTACCCATTGAATCTTTTCTCTTGGAAATTTTGGGTAGAAGCAGTTTAGAGTATTTTTTGTTGTTGTATTTCTTTTGCTGTCAGTTTTCTGAAAATTGGAAAAAATGGCGTCACCCGAGAAGCAATGTCGCGGGTTGATTTTGCGCAAGCACCTGGAAAAGTCTCAACTCTCTCATCAAGACATTGGAAAACAACTTGGAATCGTGCAGTCAACGGTGGGTCGCGTGATTGAACGTTGCAACGAAACTCTGAGTAACGAACGTAAGGAGAAATGCGGTCAGAGTGGATGTTCTATTAGTGATCAGGATCACAAGCGTGTAGTGAAAGCGTTGAAGCGGAGTTTCAATGCTTCGGTCAGGGATGTGGCCAAAAAGCCACATTGCATTGGGGGGTGTGATTCAAAGAGCTGGGATAGACACGAGTTGCACGATCTTCAGGAAGTCTCTTCAACTATTTGGCATCGCCAACGACGTTGTTATCGTAGCACGTAACTTTGAGACGATGGCGGAAACGTACATCAGACTTAAAATTTAGGAAATTTCCAAAGATTTTTCATGGATCATAAAAGACAAACGTTGGGGGTCCACTTAACCTTCCTCAGATATTCTGTCCCATGGCGGAACTTCAATGTAAAGTTAAAGTATCTCAGTTAAAGTTAAAGTAAAGCTAAAGTATCTCAATATGTCATTTATCGTCTTGTGAGATTATCATATTAGGTATTGCCACAAAGATGGCGCTGCAGTCTACTTTGGTCAAATAAAGATTTAGAGAGTTGCCGTCTTAGGTAAAGTTGTTGAAAATGTATAATGTAGTCATTAGACATTATGATGCTGCAGCTTATCTATGCCAATTGAAGCTCTAGAGAGTTGCCGTCTTGGGCAATGTTTCTCAATCTATCTGACTGATTTTGATTGATGGCTTCTTGAATTCCCTTGTGAAAAATTGAATTATTATTTTCTCCAGAAGGTCTGCAAAATACTCCTTCGCGGCGTCGATGATTTCCTCGCCTGAGCTGATTTTTTTATTGAAGAGCCATCTTTTGAGGTTTGGGATCAGAGAATAGTCCAATGGAGCCCGATCAGTTGAAAACGATGACCAATGTGCAGTGATTTCGGCCGATTGAAGGCTTATAATACTGAACAACTTTCTCGAAGACGGTTACCCTCTAGAGCTTCATTTGGCAATGATTAAATGCAGCGCCATATCTGCGACAAAATCTAATAACATGATAACATGACAAAAGACGACATATTATATGCCAAAAAACTATGCATAGGACGGCAAATCTCTCACTTAAATTGAAAAATATAGACTACAGCTCCATCTCTGCTGAAAGATCTGATGCTAATATAGTTCCGTCAAAAGACGACAAATGTCTCAATGAGAAACTTTACCGAAGCTGGTAACTGTCAAGAACTTCATTTGGCAAATAAAGGCTGCAGCGCCATCTCTGCGGCAATATCTGGAACTAATATCACAATCTCACAAGATGCCAAATGGAATAATGAGAAACTTTGCGTGAGACGCCAGTTCTCTAGAGCTTCATTTGGCGAACATAGATTGCAGCGCAATCTCTGTGACATGATCTGGAACTGATATCATAATATCAAAAGACGACAAATAACATACTGGAAAACTTTGTCTGTGACGGCAACTCTCTGCAAGTAGTATAGAATGTTAGCTTGCAATTATTTTCACACGTCGACATCAAAATCTCCTTCCTTTCCTAGCGGATTCCTGGTGCCAATGTTTCTAAGATCAGGTTTCTCTACCACCAATGCATTGTTAAGATCAAAACCTTTCAAATGGGGTACACAAGTTAGGAACCACCCTACGACATCAACCCAAGGCATAGAACACAGACTGGCTATTCTACGAAAGGAAGCAACGTTGGCGTCAGCAGTACCAGCAGCAGCAAAAACAACAACAACAACAGCAACAACAGAAGCAGCAGCGTGCTACAGTCATTCGCAACCTGCGAATTACCATGATAGCACCATCACCAGAAACACGTGGACTCAGCAAGACGACGACGACAGCACCGACAGAAACCCGACACCCCCTGGTAACAACTGCGATAGGTAGTTAGTACATAAGAATTTCCAAATATTGCGAATAAGCACTTTTGGTCGTTCAAGCTCTGATGCATTTTGTACAGGTAATAAAATGTTATTCATTCGCTTGTAGACCGTAGCGAAGAGTAGTTAGTGTTTTTTAAAAACACTCCGAAGATCCTTAAAGATTTAATTCACATATTGGGTAAAATTTCATAATTCTAGAAAGGGTTGAAATCCGGGTCAATGTGGACTGTAATGTCTTATGTGTCAGTTTTTTTAATACCCAAGGAAGGATAACGAAGTCCGATTGATCTCGATTTTTTCATGCGAACTTATTTCAAGGAGTTTTGAGCACTACCCTTTTTTAATTTCGAAAAGTCGAGGTTCACCCTAGTGATCATGTCCCAATCGATAGACAAGCTATCGTGCAAAAAAGGCACTACACCATTGGCTTTGAAGCCTGCATATAAGTAAGAAACGTCTGTGTTCCACCCCTTAAATACGGACAACAAAGGAGTGCATTGACTTTCTTGTATCCATTACTCCCCCACAACCCCAAGCAACACAGTTTGTACTAAACAAGGTGAAACTCCCTTGAATCCTCAGTATTCAACATGCAACAACAGTAGTGCAAACACTTTTTTGCTCTTAATTGGTAGTATTGGTGCATCACGAAGAAAACGGTCGTGGTTGCCAGTAATTTTAATTTTTGTTTATGGATTAAAGAACATCCATATAATTATTCCCCAAAATTTTCAAATTCTTAGAAGAGCCTTAAATTGAGAATCCTTGTTAGAGGTCAGGGGAGTCAGATATATAATCAGCAAGCTAAATATTAGGCCATACATATTGTTGAATACAAATATCGGTAAATTTTAAACGTTAATGTTCAGTTCTCATTTGAATCATAAACTAACGTATGAGTCGTTGATTAGATTGATAATACATAAAATATATTTAAAATGTTTCAAATTGCACATCTGCGATTATGCGATAATAAATGGGATTTTTGCAGTTTGAAAACTGATTCCAGGGACCTTTTCACGTCATACTGAACTCTGACTACCAATGACAACATCAACGATAAACAGCAACAACATTGCCACATTTTGAACAATTTTATCACAAGAATCAACAAACAAGTTGTTATAACTTATAACAATCATCCCTTATTTAAAAGTTGTTTGAAGTACTTACCCTAAACACAAAAAGATATTTTTTTATTTTACGACTATAATTAGGATGAATGGATTTGCTTTGCTTTACCTATATTTCAATGTGGAGCATTGTAAAGTTTGTATCTGGATTCACTCTATATTTTAACTGAAATTTCATCATGTGCCACCCTTTTCAGCATGAATGTTTCAAAAAATAATTGTACTTTGGTTTCAATTTTGGTATTAACATGTTAAATTCCTTACTCTTTGAAAAAAAAAACGCAAAAAAAATATAGTTAATACTTACAAAAGTTTAACTAGGAAACTGGGTGGATTTGATCCCTGTGGAGACTTGCTCTCCTGTATTCACAGCACAGGAGTCAATTGAAACAATTTTGTTAATCTGGTGGTTGTGGAATTTTTGATTAATTTGATACCAGGTTAAAAGCTCAGCCTGGGGACACTTGATCCCTTGATTAAATTGAAAATTAAATGTGACAAAATATATCTCTATCTGGGCATTTCTAGTCAGAGAAAAAAATAAAATATTTCACTACAAAATGTACTAGAAAAACATTATTGTCATAGTTTTCCAAAACAGGGGATCAAGGTGGCCTTTTTTTTAATTTCAAGTACAGGAAAATTTTAGAAACAAAAACAGGCATAGGAATGCAAGTATAATGTCAAGCGCTCCAAAGAATAACATATAAATCATATTAATAGTTATAAAGATGGAATTCGTTCACCACAATGCATGTTTTTTAAAGGATCTTTTTTCAAAAGGCAATTTTAAGCACTTTTCAGAAAAACTTATTTTTGGAATTTTTCGCATTCTTCTGTGTATGAGTAAACTAAATAAGGAACTATGAACCGGAGCAAAAACCGCATCAAGTTTCGTTATTTTCGCTGAGATTTATCCATAACGAAAAAGGGGGATCAAGTCAATCCAGACTCCCATACCCCTCGTTCCAGCTTCCAAGGAAAAGGAAGTGAATGAAAGCTGTCTTTCGTTTACTTTACAAACACGAAAATCAATATGTACACAAACAAATGCAAAGCCAATCAAAAACTAAACTCACCATCGGATTCAGAAGTATGACCGTGAATCTCAAAATCAGTATCAATTGGGCTAGGCTTAGTAACGTTATGTGTAACATCGGAAGATTCTTCTCCAGAGCTTATTTCTCTATGAAATTCAGCATCAGTTGACGGTGAACTAAAACCACTATTCCATGGGTTTTCGAATGCCCAAGTTAAGGGACCAACAGCACTTTTTATCACTTTTTCAGCCCATTCACGCAAAATGGCGCTTTTCTGAGTTGAGTAAGACATGGCATTTTTTACTTCGTTTATCAAAACTTTTATCAGTCCCGCACACTAGCGCAAACAGTTGCTGACAACACTGCGCTCGAACTGAGTTCGAGTTCGAAAAAAGCAAAACGCGTAATTTTGAGATCGGGTGCACAATTTTTGCACCATCCTCGTTAATTTAATAGTTTTTTCACCCACTGTTTTCAAGAGCGCCATGATAATTGATCTCTAAGTGAAAGTACATAGTGTTAAGATGGCTACGGGAAGTGGAAATAAAGTTTATTGAGAAAAATTAATTTTCGGATCCTGGTTATAAAAAGGTAAACAATGACGACTAAGAATAAGTTGCTCTGTTTATGTTTTATAAATGTACTAGTTTATTAAGGGACGCAGTAGCGCCCGTGGCAAGTTTTTTTTTTAATATGCAAAATGTTAACGGTCAATTTTGTCCAAAATCGGCGTCAAGCATATATAGTTGGGCGAACTGTGGCGGTTCACCATGTGGTGGCTGGACGTGAGATATCGTATGATTGGTTTGTCCATGTACCTGTTGAAAAAGAATATTTAGTCCAAGGATTGGGAAAACAAAAATAATCGTTACCTTGAAAACATACGGGCCTCTACCAGGAACATCAGCTATCTTCTAATCTAATCTAATCTAATCTAATACAAACGCAGCCAGTACGAGAAAGCATCCTGGAAATAATTGGGTTAGATAACGCCCAATTATTTTTTTTGTCAATATTGATGCTTGCAGCATATCAAAAACATGATACAAGCGTCAAAGCGGCCAGGCCTACTGCGTTGCATTTACCGCAAAAGATGATTCTGTAAAATGAGTTGGGTTCAAATGAATAGATTTGAACCACAACGCATTTTAAGAATCTACAGGGGAAGAAGGATGCGTGGACATACCGTACCATACGCTCCGAGGTAAGAATAATAAAATAATATTCAAATAATAATGTAAATCCAAATAATGAAAGAAGAATATGGTAATGATAATGTTGAAAATGGAAAATCAATATGATATGTTTTATATGTATAAGAAAAGGTATATTATAATGTAAAATGAAAATAATTATTGCACAAGTCTGCAAATTGCTGTCCTGCTGCAATTGTAAAAGGATTTGCGCATCTATTATGAACCTAAAAGCTTAGACAATGTATCATAGCCCCAATTTTTATTTTATTTTACGAAACTTGGAAACTCCATGAACAACCTGAAATTTAATATAAAGAATAGTGTATCTAAAATGTATGCTACATCATGCAACAAATGAGACAGAAACAGAATCGTCCCGAGCTCCCGACGATGACTACAATTGATGCTGGCTTCCTCAACCTAAACATGAATTTATGTATGTGAAAACCTGTATGTATTCATACAAAAATATCTCTCATCAAGAATATATAAATATGTTAAACGAAAACACGCTTAAATGTATATAAAAGTTGTGACTCCAGAAAATTCAATATGATTACAAGTAATATACAATGACTATGATGAAAATAATACGATGTTTTAAAGAAATAATAAATAATATACATTTTTTTCTAAAATATAACATATGTATGTACAAAATAAATCCAACATCTACTGGGTTGCCACTGAAATAACAAATCAGGTATGCTTCATCATAGACAAAACCTCAATCAAAAGACGCAAAAGATATTCCCATCTGAAGCTTTGTTGCTCTTTTAAACCCCTTCCCTACACTCCTCCAGTCACACTCCAAAGACCGCAGTATAAGCGATCGAAGATCCCGGCCCGATGGCTCCTGAAACAAACGGCCTATACAATCACGAAACCACCAAACAAATTTATTTAAATACAATCTCATACTGTCCGCAGCCGCATGTCAATCCTCTACGAAAACAGTAACCGGAATTCAGAAGTGCAATCCACATGTTCATGCTGAAATGCCCAAAAACCCAATTGAGTCCCTAATCGATCTACATGCTCCCAACCCCCCCCCCCCCCCCCCGGTTTCGGAACGCAAAGGTGACTCCAAGGCGCACCGAAACCATCAATCAAATTAGAACAGAAAACACACAACATGACTAAAAGGTACACGATCCTGAGTCGCCTGCCCTCCCCTCCCTCCCCCGTCCCCACCACGCTTATTGGAACTTTTGAAGACCGGAGACAAGGTCGCAGCCTGCTTCCCGGTTGTAAACACACCATTTGAAGCCCACAATAAATGTATGTGCGATTAAATAATTATCTCCACTACACAACATTCGCTACGGGAACTATCGCTATTCTGGTATCAATAATATTAGAAGTACTTAGCTTAATTCCATCTGATCCCGTATCCGATCAAGAAGTCCGAACGGCAACCAGCAACGAACAATACACATCATCACCACCAGCTGACGAATGCACGGGTAACGTTTACTCCACACTACCACAGCCGCTCCTCTATCCGCGATGCATTTCCTGGTTTTAATCAAAACGAGACGAAATGGAATCGTCCGACTTCCGTTTCTCGCAGGTTTCCACTAAAAGAGAGCGTTAAGTAAACAAATTCACTATACACTTTGTTAAATCTTATATTAAATTAAAAATAATACGAGACAAAATGACGAGGAAAAAATTTTCACGTCATGCTTCGAGCACCGCATACTACGATCTTCCTACCAGGAACATCAGCTATCTTCGCTCCCAAAGAAGCAAACGAAACTGCACTGTTGTACCACTGAATGCACTGCCTGAAGTGGGTTCTTTCGGGTTTGTTGGTGTCCATAAGGAGGCTGCGCAGGAATTCGGGATATTCCAGTGGTTCTCCCGATGCATTCGTAGACCGCGGAAGTTTAATTTTGCCTTTGTGGCAGCACGAATTAAACTTTCCATCCGTGGGTCTTTCAGCGACAATTTTTTTGGATTGACAAAATTGACATATTACGTTCATTGGGCCTCAGGTATGAGGAACTTCTGCATCTACATCTGTTACATTTCGCTGCCGTGTCGAACGAATAGAGGCAGCAACCGCTGTAAGACGCGCTTGCGTTTGCTCTGGTGTTTCGCTTGCTCTACGATTCCGGTGAGGCTGTGCATCTCTCCGCCGTATCTCGCTTCGAACTGCCTCACCCAGACGCGATCGCCATTTCTGCTTTTGCAGCCTTGCTAATCGCCGCCTCTTCTCGGCGGGAGACTCACTGGAATCCATCACAAAATAAATTTTCTTCCCCGGGAGCACTATGTCACTCAACAAAAACTAAACAGAAACTTTTAACTTCTGAGTAACGCGTTTTTTGCAAGCGGTAATGACCACCAAAGGTACTAACTTGAGGACTGTTTGTTTTTGAATTATGACGTTTCGTGGAAATAACCAGCCAACTTCGCTCCGATACATGGAACCATAATTCTACCCAAATTTTAGCTATTTTCACCCACCACTATAGTTGAATGAAGTGAACATAGTCGTGCTGGGTAGTTTACATTTGAGAGCCGTGAAAAATACTTACTCACCCGATTGTAAAATTTTCCAAAAGCTGAAGATAATTGAGTAGTGATAATGCGAAATCCAGAATCTATATAATTTTACTCAAAATTGAGTTATTGCGTTGAACTGCCACGTTGTGTTGGTTTTACACAGAATAAACAATTGCCAAAATTTTTAGTTATAAATACCTAAAATGTGCGCATGTAAAGAAAAATATAAATTTTTCTTTTTAATTATAACACCGAAAATTGAGCAAGGGTTTGAAATTTGTACTAAAATTAAGGGTAGCTTTCTCTCTTTTCTTCACGAAATGTTGACAAAAAATAGAGCAAGCCGCACTCAACCCACCGGGATGTTTGGCGCAATGACTCAAATTTGAGTAAAATTATACACTCTTGATTTTGCGTTCAAAATTTGTTTTAGTTTTGGGTACAGTTTATTACCGAGAGAGTAAACATTTTTCATGGGGTGTAAATGTGAACTACCCAGCGCGATGTTCACTTTACTCATATTGGCCTACAACCATTGAGGTGGGTAAAAAGGGTGAAAACAACTCAAATTTGGGTAGATTTATGGTTCCGTGTAAAGAGCATCGGAGTGGAGTTGGCTGCGATGAGCATGGTGACCGACACGAAATGTCAAAATTTAACAACAAAGCATCCTCCAAGTCAGCTCGATCTTCTCGGCACAGACAAACAGATATGATTTTAGTGGTTGAATTAAAAATCAGTAGATTGACGATAGGCCACGGCGACGCTCATGTCGTTTTTGACATGTGGGCCCGCTTGTCGAACGACGGCGTTTTTTATTGTTGTCTGTGTTATTTCCAGCAACTGCTGCATTCGATTGTTTAAGAGTGATAGATTCTTTCCTGCGTTAAAAAAAAATCAAAATTTTCAACGTCCGTTGTCTGTGATTTTTTTTCATCAAATGCTGTGTCTGGTTGTCTAAGGTTGTCACTGGTTTTGTTTTCTGCATCTGATAGTAAAAAAGAATTGAAGTGTCAAATATTTTATTTTTTGTGAGAATTTCCCCGCGTGCTGCGTCTGGTTGGCTAGTCATCGGACAGACAAACAGGGCTATTATATAAAAAAAAATGGAACCAAATAATTATGAATCATTCTAAGAATATAAGGGTGTATGCGATAAAAATGGCACACACATATATACTCATCAAAATTAAACTGATTATCGGATTTTCTTGAAATTTTCAGGGAATGAAGAACTACTAATGAGTTTTGATTAACAACATTTGTTTTATTCAATTTCGTCTTCCATCCCGAATGCCCGCACCTTCCTTTTCACTCCACCCATCAAATTTTGTACAACCGATTTTCCCAGTGTTTTTGTTGTTTTTACCCAAATTTTCTTCAATTCTAGCTCTGTTTTTATAGTTTTGGGATGTTTGCGAAGTTCCGTTTTCATAATTGCCCAGAATTTTTCAATTGGACGAAGTTCCGGTGAATTTGGTGGGTTCATATCCTTTGGCACAAAATTGACTCCGTTGGCTCGGTACCACTCCAATACGTTTTGAGCGTAGTGGCCAAAACAGAGTTGATCCTTTGTGCTTCTTGATGAATGGCAAGAGACGCTTCTTGAGGCGTTTATTGTCCCGGAAGTGATGAAGGGAGCACTTATTTCACCACATCCGCAAATCGCCTGCCAGATTAGAAACTTCTTTGCAAATTTCGATAGTTTCTTCTTTAGAACATCCTCCGGAACATCGAACTTTGACTTGGTAACGAAATATTCTTGCCCAGGAAGTTGACGGAAGTCGGCCTTGACGTATGTTTCGTCATCCATCATGATGCAACCGGATTTGGTGAGCAGCTTCGTGTAAAGTTTCCGGGCGCGGGTTTTCGCAGTGATGTTTTGTTTTTCATTCCGGTTTGGGGCTTTTTGCACTTTGTAAACATGTAACCCAGCACGCTTCAAGGTTTTCTGCACAAAACCGACTGACACCTTAGACTTTTTAGCGACATCTCGAATTGACATGTTTGGACGGTTCTTGAATTGGTGTACGACTTTCCTGGCCATTTTACTGTCCATTGGACCACTTTTACGACCACTCCCTTCCTTCCTTTGGACACTCAGACGCTCCTTGAAGGTTTTTATTACACGAGACACAGTTGTATTTGCAATTCCAAGCCTTTTAGCAATCCACCTGTGGGACGCCCCAGGATTTTGGTTGTGAGTGCACAACATTTTCTCACGGACAATTTCTTGTTTCGACGACATGACTGGAACTACTGAATGTATGAACTACTATGAAACTATGAAACTTGGCAGATGTAAATAATACACTATGGATAAGATCTACTCAAATTTCTAGGTTTTTTAATCATAAGATTCAAAAGTTACAGAAGATTTTCTGTGTGCCATTTTTATCGAATACACCCTTTATCTTGTGTGTTACTTGGGACTCATTCATCTTAAAACTTATCACATATTTAAGCAAATAAAGATATCCTTTCTCGCCAAGAAAAGTCTTTCTCGCAAATCCCATCAAAATTCCAGTTTTTCCATAAAACCATAAAACCTATGAGAACTTACACAGCTTCTTTAAAACAATCTGAAAATCTTGTCTTTTACTCCTATCAAAGGTTTTATTTTGACTTTATGAACTCGTAAAATGCTGTTTAGAAATGCCGTTTTGGACTCATTCAAATTATCTTATTATGGTCTGTTAAAAAGGCATTTGAAAACAGTTTTGCCTCCAGTAAATGCATTCAACGGTAAAATGGAATTGAGGAAAGTCATCAAATGACCAAATAGTTTTAAAGTAGTCATTGCCAAGATAAATTGGCTTTATGGCAAAACTGTGGTTTCTTCTAATCGCCATATTGAAATGTATGAAATCATTGAAATGTGGAAAAACACCAAATATTAAATGTAATGCAAATGAACTGTAGATTAAAGTCTAATGTTGATAAACTTTCCGATAACTTTATTTAATTCCATAATTTTTCGGGTAATTTATGATTAATTTATCCATTTTGTTTTTGTTGATGTAAACTCGCAATATCTCCGAGGCGCATTTATTTTATAGTCTTTTCGTAGCAATGTTTACCATAAAATGAAATGCGCATATCAGTGTGTGAAAAAATTGACAGCCCGAAATGAGTGCGAAAAACAACAGTATTCAATTCTTTGGTCTTTGCTGAACACACGAATTACTAATAAAGAGAAGAGGCAATGAACGAACGAACACAAGCATTCGGTCCCCTCCAAAAAGGTGACTCGCACCGAATGTCTTCATTCACACAGGATGCTACCGACACATTTTTCTATACAGATCTCCGGTTCAATCAGTCAAAACAAAAAGAGGAGAGCATCACAAAACACAATAATCGCAAACATTCTAACTGAATGTGTTCTTGCTATCACCGAATTTTGGCTCTTCTGAAATTCAGTTTTGCACCGAATCGGTGAATGACGAGATGGTTGTTGGGTAAATTCACGGGATACTGCTTATTGAATTTGAATTTTTCGCACCCTGGCGCATATGAATTGAAGCATGATACGTAATAAAAAACTCAGTTTGTTTTGGATATTTTGCTATCAAACAAAATTTCTCGCAACACTAGAACTTTTTTCGTAGATATTATTTACTGTTAAATTAATCAGATGAACAGAGAATCGAACCAAGCAGAACAACAAAACCCATAAACGATATCACCGTGAAGTTTGACAGCTGTGATCTTTTGGCCCTATGCTGGTTTTGATGGCAGCCAAAAGGTTTTATTAAGGTTCTGAAGTGGTCATAACATCTATTTATCACTTCAATATATTCATGGTTTTCTAAGGGTTTTATTAATTTGTTTTCACAACCGTCTACACTTTGTACACATTTCGGCTTTAAAGATGCATAGAGGAGGTGTTGGTGGACAAAACAGTTTCGAATGTAGTTTTACCAACAAAGCCAGGAGGAAAGCATAAACCATATATTTTTTTTATAATTTTTAAACTAATATATTCTATGCGTGGACAAAGCTTTGTAATAATCGGAAATGATTCGGACCAGTCTGTGTTATAATCAATAAACATGCTCATAATCTTTATTATAACTAAAGCGCTTCTAAAACAGTTTACATGATTTGTGGACATCCTGTTATAAACAATTCATTCAGCAGCGTTCAAATCGAAAGATCGGACACCGCTTCAACCGACTGTGGATTCAACATCTGTAAAAATTACAATCTTCTCCGGTGTCTTTTGCACTAGTTCCATCCGTGCAATTTGAGCTGAATTTTCGCTACGAGCACAATTTGAGATAAGAGAAGACACGCGTACGTTCCAACATGTGTCCGTCAAAACGAGTTGACAGATAGCTGGGTACTACCGGCAAAAATCTCATACGACTGCC
Source organism: Aedes japonicus (assembly GCA_034211315.2). NCBI lineage: Eukaryota > Metazoa > Arthropoda > Insecta > Diptera > Culicidae > Aedes > Aedes japonicus. Next base: position 62,844 of record JASCZW010004649.1, on the reverse strand, counting down.
ACCGCCTGTTTCCGATCCATCGAAGTTCGACGGCGGACGGTGGCGGTTCGACGCAATTGGCATGGCACGTAGCGAGTGCTTGATGGATAGTTTTACCTTCCACTTAATACCTAGGGCACTACGGATGTTTTCGAAGGAAATAAGTGCGTATGACGAAATTGCGAGTTTGCCCATGTTGGCGGAGTACTGTCGTAAGTGACCTAGGATTAGGCCGGATACAATTACCAAGAATTGGACCGACATAAATGCCGTCCATTGCATCGATTGTTACTCGCAGTGGTGGAAATTGTTTAGTTCCTCTGGCGGATGGAACTGCTTTTCTAGGAATGTTGCAGGATGCGGACAGTTGAGTTCGAATTACTGAAATTGTAGCAGATACCATTATGCTGTCAAGTGTGTTGAACCCAGGAATTATCATGCTGAGGACGGGCACTTGAAACATGTACGACGATAAATGCTTGCCGACACCGAAGGAAAGCCGCAAACACGCAAATCACATTCTTGGATTTCGTGTATTTTGGCAGCGCCCTCCCTTGGAGGACTTTCGTGGTGCAGCAGCGTGTATTCAAAGTGAGAGCAATTTGTGTGTCAATAAATTATAGTCGCGTATCATTTTCACCGCCCGTTGTCCCGATTAAATATGATTATTATTAAAACTAAATCTCCGGTCCAAATTATAATCTTTTTCGCTGTTTTACCAGTTATAATCATTATCATCATCGAAATCGGAGCGACCCGCTCCCCGCCATCGTCATATTGTCTGCCCAGGGAGGGAGAAAATCCCCATCCTCAAACATTCATCCATCGCAGGCAGTCTTGGGTTTCTTCGCGTTTATAAAAATAAATAAATTATTCTGATAGACAACTAAATTGGTTCGATCAAGTTGAAATTGGTGGAAAAGGTAAATCTTCTGATGCTTCTCCTTCCTCTTTTCGGTTGGTACAAAAGAACGTGCCACGATCGTGATGAAATGTGACCATCGATCCTCCCAGCAGAACCTTCAACCTTGCTAAGCTTTCCAGCTAAAGCTTGTCTAAAGCAAAATCAATAACAGAGCAGCTCAAAACAAATCGCGTGTCATTTTGTATCAATTTCTCACATTTCGAAATCTTTTCCACCGGTTCCCATACGTGTGTGTGCATCGGTCCATCCTAACTAAGAACCAATTCGACAGTTACAGAAATTTCCAATCAAAATTCATTTCCGAAAATCATCCTTCATGGTGCAGACGAGATAGATTTATTGCCCCTGCATCAGGATTTCCACACATTCTTCCACGCAAAACCATGCAGCCCCAGTGCAGTGCAGTGAAACGAAGAAAACAGACAGGTGGTCTCCACAATCACCGCCTCGCCGGGTAAGCATTCACTCGCGAATAGGGTTTGCGTGATGGTTTCAATTTTTATTCGATGGGTTCAAATTCGATAATGCCTTTCGAGCGAGCGATGATTTACGAGTGTGGCTCAAATTGCGAATAAATTGCATTGCATAGCGTTGCGTTGCGTATGGGTTGGGTCGATTTGCTTGTCGTCTCTGAGCCACCTCCGAGGACCCATCGGAGCGAAAAACGATGACGGATTGAAGGAAATACGTCAGTCAAAGCTTTGATAAATGTTGCCCAATTTCCGAGGGTTTGCGATGATTCTTGGAAGAGATTTTCGGGACGCATAAATCATAGCAAAGTGCTCTGAACTGTACCAAGAAACCAATTGAAATTATGCTTGGGTTTGCAAATAATTAAAATCCGATCGTGCCCAAGACGAAAACGACAAAAAAAGCCAGAATTGATGCAAACCCAAGAGGACAATTCCGTGATTAAGTCATTTAACCAGGGCGCCGCTGGAAATCGTCGTTTCTCATCACCAGCTGTGCTGCGGCACTTTGGACTGGCGTCCGGAATCATCATCAACATCGGCGGCGGAACGTCTCCGGCTCCGTGCCGAGCGAGCACGTCTTCGGAATTCGACGCGTGCCGAGTGGCGTCCCGCTGGTTTTTGCAATAGCAGCCGAGAAGATCCGTGCGTTGGGTGTCGTGCACGATTTCATGCCCGATTTACATGTTTGTTTGCATTTCCGACTACATGAGGTCAGATGCTATTGATGCTGTCCAGAATCGGATGAGTTGTGAGTCGGAATGCTTTTTATTTGCTTCTACCTAACCTGAAGTAGAGAATTTTTTTTTTTTTTTAGTATTTTTAATAACATGATTGAAGTGGTGCGTTGAATTTCACAAGATAACATTTCACACCTTTACATACAATAAAAACTCTCTGATATCAAATGAAACAATGGATGCTGAGAATTATGCAATGAATGATTCAATGTCACGTTGTTTCCCAGGCAACAATTTTTAGATTAAAAAAATGTGCTGTCCACGGTTTTGACGTAAGAGCTGAAGGAGGCAAAATACACTTTTTTGATGCTGAGATTTTCTTAGAACTTTTTTTATTCGAAAACATGTGAGAAAACATTAGATTTTTGTGTGTTTATCATGAGTACGCAGGAATGATGTCCATTAATAAAAGTGCGATCGAATTAAATTAGAACCACTATTAAGCATCTTTTCTGTTGTAAAGCCTGTCCACATTAAATTTTGGACACCAAAATAACAGCAGAAAAAAAAATAACACATAATTCAACAAAACCGATTGTTTATTTCGCAATAATAAAGTTATATTTACATTAGAAACAGTTTAAAGAAATGTTAATCCTTCTTTCCCGCTACCCACCATCAGGTTCCTCAGATACGCCCACCGTGACGATTCTCTATTTTCTCTTGAAACTATGGGTGCCATTTGCGTTCTGCTTAATTTCGAAGAGTTTCCGCTTAACTATAGTCCAGTACTTCTCGACGTTCTGGACAGTTTAGTGGATTGGCTGTTTTTGGCACTTATTTGACCTCTTATATCTTATATCATTCCATGACGGATTTTGCATAGTGACAAGAGGCCAAAACAGAGCTGGAGAGCTGGCTTCTGATAAACGGTAGCAACCGCTTTTGCAGACATTTTTTCTCCTACACATCCTTATTGTTAGTGCCGGTAGAGACGAAACTTTTAGATTTTCGACTACATATGGCCTGCCAAATCAAATACTTCTCGGGAATTTTTGACACCATCTTTGTCTGGAAATGCTCGGCAACGGCGTTTTTTTTGCATTGCGGTGTAAAAAACCAGACCCGGAAGCTGTTTAAAGACATCAAGTGGTATGTTTTGTCGTCCAATATGATACAAGAAAATGTTTGCTAATAATTGGTGTAAAGAATGTGCACACCAAAATGTAGTCGTCGGAAATGCCCTAATGCAGTCTTCTCCGTGTACGCTTTGCTAATCCGATCACTACTACATGAATATTAATGTATGTGTGCTATGATGAAGACGTCGTTTGGCTACAGTAACCTTTATTCAGTAAAATGGCGTCGAATCAAGAACGCGTGCGCGAAGCAATTTTGCACAAAAGAGTGGAAAATCCAGATATGTCGGACGGCGATATTGCCAAGTCATTAAAAATCGTAAAATCGACGGTTACTAAAGTGCTAAAAAACTTAAAGCTAAAGCTCTTAACTTTAAAGAGAAAGGTCGGTTCCGGAGGTAACCATGATTCTCGTTTCGTCGTCGCGGAGAGGAAGAAAGTGATTAAAGAATTTAAGAAGAAACCGAATATCTCCGTTCGTGATGTGGCGAAAAAAGTGAAAATGTCTCCATCGTTCGTTCAGAAAGTGAAGAAAAGTGCAGGCTTGAAATAATTCAAAGTAGGTGTTGCTCCAAATCGTAACGACAGCCAGAACAAGAGCGCAAAATCTCGATCGAGAAAATTATATGACACTATGCTGAAGGAATACGATTGCATAATATTGGACGACGAAACATATTGCAAAGCTGACTTTAAGCAGATACCGGGACTACAGTTTTATACCTCGTTGCAACGAGGAAATTTTGCTGATCGTTTTAAGCAAAAAAAATTGTCGAAGTTCCCAAAAAAATACCTCCTATGGCAGGCAATATATGGATGCGGTCTCAGAAGCGACAATGGACAAATTTACGTAAAAGAGTGTCTGAATAAACGACTGTTGCCGTTCATTCAGGAACACAACGGTTCGGTGCTGTTCTGGCCTGACCTGGCATCTTGCCACTATGGAAAACTGGCTAAGGATTGGTACATTGCTAATGGTGTAAATATTGTCCCAAATTATTGCAATCCGCCAAATTCGCCAGAACTCCGTCCGATCGAAAAGTATTGGGCTCTGGTCAAGAGGAATCTTCGAAAAACGAATAGCGTAGCAATTGGTGAGAAAAGCTTCAGGCGTAACTGGCAGAAAGCTGCAAAATTGGTGACGGATGACACTGTGCAAAAACTGATGGAAGGTGTCAAACGAAAGGTGCGGGCATTTGGATATAACAGGTCAAATTGACTTAACTGTATATGTTTTATATTTGTATTTTTATGAAGTCATATATAAATGATTTACTTTTGATTTTCTCATATTTTCCATTTAATACCACTAATTTCCCTTTGACTACTTTTTGGTGTGCACATTCTTTAAAGCTGCTTAACACGATTTTTTGCAGTGAAATTTAACTTGTCATCACGGTTGTGCACATTTTTCCCTTTGTACGTCTTCATTCCTTGCCCACCTTTTGTACGTATGATTTTGACTTTCCAACTTTGTGAGCCACATTTTGCACAGAAAGATTGGCCACCACCTTCTTGTCCATTTGTCAGTAGCATACTTTTCGATTTGTTCCGCTTCCAACCTTCCGATACACAGTAGGCCATCCCTTATTTTGAAAAAAGTGTCCAAGTCGAGAATTCCTCCTCTTGAAATGTTCGTCTTGACTAGAAAACAAACATACTTAAATTTGAAGACCATACGTTGACGTTAAGTGCTCCCCCAACGGACTTGAAGAAATGCTTGTACGGGTGACTACCCACGCGGTGGCAAGCACGCTACTGTAGTGTATGGTCTTGCAGGTCGACTAAGATCAGTGTCGTCAGGTTGATAACATTTTATGTTCGTTTTTTTTTTTTTGTTATCAATGTTGTTTGGGACACTTTATCATCAGTACACCAGTTTTTAGGTACAACACAATAACGTCATTATAGACGTGGCCTGATAGCTCAGAGGTTATCCGTTCTGCTTACTGAGCAGATGGTCGGGAGTTCAATCCCAGGTCCGTCCCCTTCCTTGTTGTCATTTGTCACTTGCCTCTTTCTATCACCACTAGATCTAAAATTAAAAGGCAGTCTACTGCGCTATCATTGATCGCATCACTTGCCACAGTGTTTACTTTCAACCACAACGGAATTGACACATAATTTCCTGACAATCAGCCAGACAACCCACTACTATTTCATGGCATCTTCTCAAGCATCATAGGTCAATATTTGTTTGTAAATTCAAAAAGAAGTCCTTTATACCTGTATACCGCGCTCAAGGCTCAAACTTTTGTAGTCTTCCTACACAAAAAATAAAAACTACTTTGAATTAAAATAACAAATAAAAATTTTAAATCCATCATCATCATCGAGGCGAAAAATACAGTTTGTTTGTGCCCCATGACAATTATAAAACATTTAACAATGAACCATACAAAAATATCCGTTGTAATAACATCGTTAAGATACAAAATTAGTCAAGAGTAAAAAGTTAACAGAGTAGCTGTTCAAAAGGCAGCTTTGATGTGGGAAATACAATGTCTCTTAAAATCTGCTAGTGTTGCTGCACGTTTGATGTGTATAGGCATCAAATTGAGAACATTCATACCTTTAAAAAACAACGAATTTTGTGAACATCATCCGCGTTTCTAGTGTTATATCTATGAATATCACTTCCTCTTTCAATTCGTATACACAAACATCGAGGCAGCAAACCGTTTATTACTTTAAAAATGAACACCATTGTCTAATACACAACTCTCTGCTTCACCGATAGCCACTGTAGGGCATCTAACAAAAAAGAGGAGGAAGTGAACCTGTTACAACTCAAGATCAAACGCATTATCTTATTTTGCAATGTGAGAGTCAAATTTTAATCTATCATCAATTATCACGCCAACATATTTAATCTCTCGAACGCGATCAATTGTCTCATCATCAATTTTAACAGAGACGTCTTTGATAACTCGATTCCGTGAAATTACCATGAATTTAGTTTTACTTATGTTCAATTTCAACTGTTTGTACTTTAATCATCTACTTGGAGAACGTAAATCTGCATTCAAATGTGAAACGGCCTCCTTAAAGCTTTTAGCTGCAATGAACAACACGGTATCATCAGCAAAAAGATTAATATCACAAAATCGTAAGACTCGTCGCATGTCATTAATATAAAGAATGAATTAAATGGGTCCTAATACACTCCCTTGTGGTACGCCAACGCTGTTCTCCACAGGGCTCGACACAGAATCATTAAAAGCCGTCCGTTGAGTTCTGTCAGACAAATAGCTTTCGAACCATCTGTATGGGAACGTCCATTGATTACGTCACGCAAAAAATGACTTTTTTTGACCCACCCCCCTCCCCCTTGTCACGTTTTTTGTATGAGCCTTCAATTTTTTTGTATGGATCGTCACGTTTTCCCACCCCCCCCCCTCCCACCTTACTGCGTGACATAATTAATGGACCTTCCCTATACAGAACCCAAAAATCCAAAGCGCTTGATTGTATCTAACAACAAGGGCAGTGAAATCGTTGGTGAAAAAATAAAACAACGGAAATCATTGTCAGCCTGCGTATTACTTCAATTGTTTTCGATAGTTAATTGTTATAAGATGTCTTAGAGAACTTGCATGTTCGAACCATTTTTTGTAATTCAATTGTTTGTTTTCCAATTCACGTTAATCATACAAAACCCGTTGTTCAAAAAAGCATTTAGTTCATATTAACTCGACATGCTGAAACATACAGAGCTTGAAAGAAACATTGAATTTTCTGAGATTTTTAATTCACCTAAAACGAATGCTAGATTAGACAGAATCAATGGAATATTTAATGTAAATTTAAACCAGATATCACTGGAATAAGTTCTTTTGTTTGAAAGTTTGCAAACAATTGCGTTGTTTACGCTGGCTTTGGATTGGAAAAGAATGAGGAGAAACTGTATTCAGAGTTGGCAGCACCCTCTCTAATTTACCCCCATGAAACTATCTGGACTTTTGAAATTTGTCACAAAATGCTTTCTTGGAGGAGTCCTGACGTCGGCAGCGAATGAGATATTCAACTATATTCCCGGTTAGTTCTCTGTACAAAGATACCCATTACAGTTCTTCAAGCTCATTATGACTCTGTTCGCACTCTCTTTTTCTCTCTCTCTCTCTCTCTCTCTCTCTCTCTCTTCTCTCTGGCTAAATCAGCTAACACACGGAAATGTAAAAATCTGGACTAACAATTGATATTAGTCCAAGAGGTTTTACAAATGTTGAAAGGCCCTTTAAAAATGTTCTCCCAAAATAAGTCATTTTTTGACTCGTATATTCGCAAACTTTAATTACAGACAAGCGTTTGACCAATACCAAATATTTGAACATTATTTGACATAATATTTGACTACCTATTCGCACAAAATAGCTACGAATCGTTTTCATTGGACGAGAACTACACACAACATAGTTGCACTTGTTATTTTGTGGAATCCTGCTTCAATATGACAAAGGAACATAAGTGTGCTAACTAATCAACTAAAGAAACGTCAAAACCGCGTGAAAACGTAATGGATAAGGATTGTTCACACTAATACATCAAGGTTAATTTATTTGTTATTTTCACCACTGAAAATAATATGAGCTCATGAAAAGCGTAGATATAAAATAAGCAGTCACGCAAATCACTTAACGCTTTAGTGGAGTGGGATTGAATGACGTTTTTTTTAATCTGTCCTTTTTTCAAAAAGTCTGGAATTTTGCAGAGTTTCTTTTTCTGTGTTTTTATCGATAAAAATAAATCGACAAATCTCGATAAATCTGGCATAATGGCATCCCTGACAACACCTAACATTATTCCACACTTCAAATTACCACTGATCTTCATTTCAAATTGTATGGTTCTTGCCATGGGTCACGAACTACAAACTACAAACTATATAAAGACATGGATATTGTCAAGCATATAAAACAAGGCATGTTGCGTTGGGCTGATTAAGTGCCATGGATGCCGGAAGAATAACAAGCGGAGAAAATATTCAGCTGAGAACCAGAAACAGACTGTTGACTCGGTGGCAGATCACGAACAAGATGGCTGCAGATCTACTAATATCATTACCATCATAAAATTCAATAAAGAGTGTATTCGATGAAAATGGCACACCGATAATCTTTTTCAATTCAATTTCAACCATATGAGTAAAAAATCCGAAAATTTAAGGAACACTTACAATCAAAATCCAGAGGCGTCCAATTGATGGATTGCATAATAGCTTTGAATTGCAAATATCACTGTGTATCGTGTAATATGAACCTTCAAGGAGCATTTGAGCGCCCTTAAGAAGGAAAGTGGTGCAAAAGTTCAAGAGCCGTCCAAACACGTCGGTTTACACGAAACTCCTCACCAAATCGTGTTGCATCGTGGCGGATGACGAAATTACATCAACGCCGACTTTCGTCAACTTCTTGGGCAATAATATTTCGTTACCAAGTATAAGTTCAATGTTCCGGAGGATGTTAGAAAGAAGAAATTTGCGGAGAAGTTCCTGGCAGGCAATTTGCGGATATGGTGGAACAATCGCTCCCTCCTTACCTATCTATTTACAAATCTGTTCACAAATTTACAACAGGCAATCAAACACACAATAGTTCTCGAAGTTTAGGAGCATTTTTTGATATGCAGATTTGTTTTTTTATTAAGTGAAGTGTCACATATATAAAACTCAAAACATTCAATATCATAAAAATACACATCTTTTCGAATCCTAGCAATATTGTTATAGTCGTATAGTGCAAGGTTATATTTTGTACATTTCAAATAATGAGTATTTCTATGTATGTGAGTCAATTTAATATCTTATTCTCAAATTCCTTTGAGTTTACTTTTAAGTGCATAGTTGATACGGTGAGATGGAAATTTTCAACTGGCCTGACAAATACACGACAGAAAGGGGCCTGAACAGACCAAGTTAATTATTTTAGTACATTTATACTTCATACCTAATCATGCAAAATTAGGCGGACAGAAAGTTCACTTTTTTCAAAGAAATTCTTTTAAAATTGATTAATTGTTGGCATTCAAGAGCTTTACAAACCAAACCGGTTAGTTATTATTTTTTTGTGTGTAAAACTATCTAATAACCGTTCTTTAGGTAGTGAAAAAATAATCCAATTATAAGGTTTCCCATATAGTCTAAGCTCGGTTTTGATGCGTCACTGTTGGATCCTGATGACATTTGAAAAGCTGATCATTACTGTGTATCATTGCTTACATTTAAATCTATAACTCTGTTAGTCTCAAGTGCCAGTGCATTTACTTTTCATTTAATAAGGAAAAACGCAAACAGATCGTGCACAGATGGTGGTTGTTGTTGTTGTTGTTTTTTTTTTTATTAATGACATTTTACATCCATCGGATGCACTTTTACTAACGTTTTGCTGAGTCAGTTGGCGAAAAAGGAAGATGTGAGCATCAGAGCAGGACAACAACTAATCTGGACGTAAACCGGGCCCTGAACACCAAAACCTAGACTGAAAAATCACGCATGTTTTCGCCCATAAAAAGGGTACTTCCGATCAAAATGTAGCCAAAAATCTGCTAGCTTTGAAGAGTATCGTCGACCGAGCAATGACACAAAATTGACAGAGGACTTTCAAGAAGCATAAGAAGCCAAAATGAAGCGATAAACAAGCAGCATGTGTCAAACCAAGTGCCAGTAAATTATACCATAAAGTGCGGTGTGGAAAATCAGCTGGCATAATTATGGATGATGAATCTTACGTAAAGTTTGATTATTAGACGCTTTCGGGTTACCAGTTCTCCACGGGTCTTCCTTATCAAACTATTAAAGATGTAAATTTTAACCAAAAATTTTTGAAACCTTTTTGCTAAGATTGAATGTTTCCCATCACATTTCCCTCGTAGTTTTCAAAAGTAGTTCAACGTGTTGTGGTAGTTTAATTGTAGTTCAATAATCAAACATCTGCAATTTATGGTTTCACAAGTATAGCCAATCAACATTGAACCCATGAATCTCATCCCAGTTACTCTAACTTGCGGCTCATTGAACACATGCAGACCAACAAACAATTCCCATTATTTGTTTGGTGAATAAGGAGTAAAAAGAGAAATCATTTGAGATATTAATGAATACTTTTAAGTTGCAAGTATTTCCTGAGACATCAGGGACAATAGGCCGAATCGGCTGCCAGGTATTATTAAAACATTTTCTTGTCTTGTGGCATCAGCTTGTCTTATTAAATCCTTACTGAAGTGTTAATTACGAACAAATAGGCCTTCATCCGTTTTTTAGTTAGAAATGCGCCCATCAAATTTAACCATAACACTTTGTGAGTGCATAAACAGCATTCTTACTGTTCAAATGGGTCCAAATCGGCTCTTGAGCCTGTCTATCAAATAAAAAACATCTTCACACTTCCTGACTGTTGGTATAAATCGATCCAAATTTGCTCTCATGCGTTACAAAAGTATCTTGTCTAGCCATTGAATATCCTCCATTGGTCCAAATCGACTCTCAAGCGAAACTGAAAATTACATTTTTTTTTCAAATGAAATACCACCACCACACTTCGTGAGAGGGCAAATAGCATCGTCTGCTTTTAAGTTTTGTAAAGCTGTTGTTAAGATTTTGGGGTAAATTCTGACATATGGCACAACTCCAAAGTGTATTCAATGTACTTTTTTTTTTAAAAAAAACCAACCGGGCTGAAATTTTTTGACCTTTAAAATTTACGGAATTCTATACTTTTGCATAGAAATGTTTTTTTTTAAATCGGTTTAAGGTAGTTTCACAAGAAAAGTGACGCATACGACATTTTGACCCTTTATAGAATTTCGAAATTTTAACTTGGTCAATGTTTATGCACCATTTGAAAGGTTCTGGTCTCACAAATGCATTGGAATAAAAACAAACTGGTAACGTCAACATTGGTCACCGGGAATCTCTTACAATATGAAACATTCCAGACTTATTGTAGAGAATTTGCGTCTGGAGCAAAGTTTCTCAGTGCGCAACGAATCGTTTTCTGATATAACCATATTAGTTCCAAATCATGCTGCAAATTTGCCAAATAAAGTTCTAGAGAGTTGCCGTCTTGAGCAAAGTTGTTGTGAACCAAAAATGTAGATATTTGAAATAATCACATTAGTTCTAGATTGTAACACAAGGATGGCGCTGTACCCTATCATTGCCAATCCGCCATCTCTGCGTAATGATCTGGAACTAATATGATAAAGTCAAAAGACGACAAATAACATATTGAGAAAGTTTGTCAAAAACCATAACTCTCTACAACTAGTCTGGAATGATTTGCATGTAATTCTGCGCACACATCGAAACCTCAAAACCTCCTTCCTTTTGTAGCAGATTCCCGGGGCCAATGTTACTGTAACCAGGATTTTTTACCACCAATGTTTTTTTAAATGGGGTATACACATTCTGTCTAGGTTTGAAATTTCATAATTCTAAGCAGGGTTGCGGCTTATCATTTTTGACTCAGGCATATTCATTTGCCAATATCTCCTTTCATAGGGTCGATTTGATAATATGACGTATGATAAACTTATGGTGCTTGAGTAGACCTACAACTTGGCCTAACAATACATAGCTCTATCTCTTATATCTGAGGAATAAGAGCGTATATTCGCAGTGATCTTCATGATGTTAATCGCGTGATCTTCACCGCGAATATCATCGCGAAGATCATATTATCAAATCGACCCTATGAAAGGAGATATTGGCAAATGAATATGCCTGAGTCAAAAATGATAAGCCGCAACCCTGATTCTAAGAAGGGTTGACATCCGGGTAAAATTACGTCCCAAATCACACTTTGGGAGTGGTCCAACAGCGTCCTCTCCAATGTTGTGAATAATGTTGTTTTCCCATACAGAAACCATTTTGTCACATTATGCACCAGCAACAGCATCTTTACTGTTTGTATGAATCGGCTTTTAAGTGTTCTTAAAGCCTCTTTTCATAATGAAAAACTATCATCAAACTTCGTGTGTGATCCTAACGGCAATCTTAACGCTGGTTCAAATCGGTACTGATATTAAAGTAAATATTTGTGCAACCTAATTATATGAATACTCTTAAAACATATATGCATAAACGAGAATTCAGCACAGCAAAGATTTTGCTGAAAGACATTAATTTTGGGAAGATGAGTAAATTAATGTGGTCTTCAGCGATGGAAAAACGTTCAATCACGACAGACCAAATAGATCTTTCAATTACTGGTCAAATGTAGGACGTGAAAAACAAAAGAAAATGTGTAACAATTTAGTGTTGAGGCTTTTTTTTCGTCAAACCAACTATGGGTTGAGTAGAGCTATGCTGCTAATCTTCAATACAGAGGCGACCTAAGCAACACAAAACTGTCAAAATTGGTTGTAGCTACTTAAATGTGCCTTATTTATGTCACATTACAATTAACTTTACTGATTTGCAAGATGTGTGCTGCTAGGGGTTAGTTTTCGACTTCCATCTGAGCCGGAATGCTTTTCGCCGGAGATTTTCCAGCGTTTTTACAGCAATTGACGCTCGTAGCTAAGATAAGTGTTAAGTTTTAGTTTTTCTTCATAACTTGACTGAGTTTACTAAATTATCGATACCAAAATAGTAGCAGCAAAAAAAATACATATAATTCAACAAAACCGATTGTTTATTTTACAATAATATAGTTATATCTATATTAAAAACTAGTTTATTTGTGGACGCAGTAGCGCCCGTGGCAAGTGTTTTTTTTTTTTTTTCAATATAAACGGTTCATGTGTTATTCACGCTTGTAGATTAAATAAGAAAAGCATTACATTTTTCTACGTTTTGAATAGAGTTTTTTATTCGATGAATTCAATGCACCTTATATTTACATCTGAAAAACTTCGGTGAAGACCACATTGCGTGTAAACTGACGACCATCCCTCAATAGATCTCCTTGCTGTGAATTAGGTTCGATGTGAACTTTTACCTGATTAGGGTTCCGAGATCGTGACAAAGCAACGTATAGTTGCCCATGAGAAAATACGGTCGACTGAAGATCAATTCCCACATGATCAAATGTCTTTCCTTGCGATTTATTGATCGTAATAGCATATGCTGGTATGATTGGAAATTGCCAATAGAATAGTAGAATAGTAGAATAAACGGTAATGTAGAGTCACTTGGAGCCAAATCTATTCTTGGGATCATCACAACGTCTCCGCGATTACACTCCGAGATAAAAACCGCAGTAATTGTGCTTCTATCGAGTTGCACAATAACCAGTCTTGTTCCATTGCAAAGCCCTTTTCGCGGATTCAAGCTTCGTAACAGCATGACGTTCACTCCTTCTTCAGTACCAGGGTATGCGGAGGCATTCCGGATGGCGTTTGTTCATGAGGGAATTCAGGAGTATACCTCGTGGCATCGCTTGGGTCCTCCGTAACAACAGAATCTGCACTATAATAAACCATTGGTTCTCCATTTATCATGTCAATGATGTTCCGGTTCATCACCAGCGCATGCGCATTTGTCGGAGCCACGATGATGCGCTTTGACAAATCTTGAACCGACATTGCTTGAACATCAGATCCAAACACATTTTATTAAATCCTCAGTCGCTACCATGTGTTGAGGTATCTCGAGCACATTCTCATCGTTCAAACTTGGCACTTGATGAGTGTTTCCAGATCCAACCTGAAGGAGCCATTCATTGTGAGCATCCAGCCCCCTACATCGTATGTTGGTTATCAATTTTAACTGTAGGAAGTGTTTCCATAGCAAGCTGGACTTGATGCAACACTCAAAAACATCAATTCGAGTTCCTCTGATGACAACAGGCAAAGTTTGGCGGAAATCTTCACCAACTTCAAAAAAATTTCAACCAAATGGTTGCTGATTTAGCATTATGTCTCGTAACAGTCGGTTTATGCAATTCAGTCCTTACGTTGACAACATCGTTATTTCATCGATTATGATGAGTGATGCTGCGCGAATAGCAGCAGCTTCGGGGGATGTTAATCTCATCGAGGAAACGGATGTGTCCAAATGCGGAACGGGGAGCTTGAAACCACTATGAACCGTTCTACTACCTGCCAAAAGTGTCGCTGCAATTCCAGTCGTTGCAAATGGCAAAACAACTTTTCCAGCACCTGTAAGCATAAACAATTACAGTTACATTCCAACTCTACTGGTTACGGGTAAAACTAATAATTTCTTTCTTCTTCTTTCTGGCACTACATCCTCGCTGAGACAGGGCCTGCTCAACAGTCATCATTTTTGCATGAGTATACAAAGTGGAGCAAGCATGATGACACTTAATGCCCAGGGAAGTGAAGAAACTTTCCAACCTGAAAAGTTCCTGCACCGACCGGGAATCGAACTCAGGCACCTTCAGCGTGGTCTTGCTTAATAGCACGTCTACCAGCTACACACTAACAATACACTAAGGAAGGTCTCAATAATTGCTTACCTCTGACAAATGCCATTAATGTTGTATAGAGAAATGTTTTCCAGAACCGCCTGGGCCATCAACGTAGAAGCATCGCTGTTGAATGTGCTCGTCTTCTACCGCAGCTATGATTTTGTTGAACGCTTCCGACTGATTTTCGTTGAGCATGGATATTTGGTCTGCACCCATACGTGCCTCTGTTGCAACATCATACTGCTGTGGTACAGCTGGTGAGGATCCAGTTGGTATTGGCAGACCAAGTTGTAGACACGATGATCTGCTCAGAAGTGCATCGATGTCATGAAGTGCTTTATTGATGGCACAATCGTTGGAGTCAGTCCTCATGTAATCTAAAGCCATGTAGTTGACGTATTTATTCCACAAATCAATGGCACTGGATGGTTGGCAAAAAATACAGATGAAAGCAAAAGTGTCTCGTAGCTGTCTTGGCATTTCGTATACAGCAGCTTCTCTAAGGCAACGGTCCCATTCTTCATCAGATTCCAGGAGTCCTCTTGAAGAAGCGGCTGCCTTGAACGTAACGTGAACAACATCATCATATGACCGAAGTGCTGCAAAGCTTGTAGCACCCTTTACGTGCAACAATAAAAGACGTAGATAGAAGCGTTCTTAGTCTCTCGCGCTAACAGTGTACATGCTGGAAACTACCATAGGTCCAGCTCTTATTCGTTTCACCCATTTTTTTCCTTATACACATAATTTTGTGGAATATCCGTATACAAAAATTGCCGTGCAGTAGGGTCCTCACTATTAAGTTGGAACCATGCTTCAAGCTTGGTTCTATTGGACTGGGCTTCTTCGAGTGCTTCTGCTTCATGGCCTTCCTCAAAAATAAGTCGTTGCTGATTAGGTAGATGAACTGGCAGTCTGGTGACCGTATGAGAACGTGCGTGCATTTTCGATTCTAGTCGACGCCACATAGCTTCTGGGGCACTCACGTATCGGCAGTCAATGAAATTGGTTATCTCATTGTATTGAGCTTCCGTCTGATTAACTGCAGTAATAGCGACATTGGCGCAGTCGAATCCCTTATAGATATATTTGTATATGTATTTGACTGCATGTAAGGATGTACACACCTCGACATTAATATGTGCATTGTACCGCAAGGTCAAAAATGCATTATACGGCACAACGTTGCAGTTGTGCATTTGACTACCGCGTACTGTTACGGATTCCATCATGCGTCGACGATATGACGGATACCCATGCGAGTCAAATGTTGTCGTGTGGGTGAAAGGTTTGGGGAATTCCTTTTTACACGTACCGTTTTCCATACATACTGCTCTTGGATTAGAAGGTCCGCATGGGCCATGCATCATGAACCTCAAAACAATTTCGCGTAGACTTGGTTGTGTAGTCGGTGGTATTTCCGCACTTACAAATGCATCAATCCGCTCAGCCGTTGTAAATTTGTCCTCCGCTGGTAATGTTATTAAAATGTGCGCATGGGGAAGTCCTCGCTTTTGGAACTCGATCGAGTACACGTAGGCTTTCGATCGTCCCAGTTTGTTATTTTTCCACAGGTCATCCATCAAAGCGGCTAGTTTAATCGTAAATACCCTAACCACCAAATCGGGTCGATCGGAGGTGGTTTCTCCGGGGCGGAGATTGTCAACAATTTCTGCCCAATTAGGGTTAGCCGTAAACGTAATGAAAAGGTCTGGAGCTCCAAATTTTGCAAATAGGGACATCGCGTCGCTGCACCTTTCATGCATATTTCTCGGTGATCCTTCAAAACTCGAGGGAAGAATCACCGGGACGCCGGCTGCAACATTCCCATCGGCTGCCAAATTCTCCACATGATCAGTGAGCCCCTGATACTGTTCCGCTCGGAGTCGTCGCTGGTTTTGCCTAATGTAATGTAATTTATTGATAAATATATCAGTTACAGTTACTTATACCTTACCTAATATAGTTAAGGTTGTTAGCTTCTACTTGAAGATAGGAATCTACCAACCATTGCTGGGTTAGTTTGCCAGCGTTCATTACGGGGTTAAATTCTGCAGTGCGTATTGCCGTCTGAGCAACTTTATATTGCAACATAGTTACGTTGGTCCTAATACGGTTAAGTTGTGCATTCTCGTACGCATTACACTGCCAATTAGGTTGCCATCCTGGTTCGCCATACGGATACAACAATGCATACGCCATCGGATCCAGATTCAAGCTCAAGATGCTAAGATTCAGAAACTGCTGTTGCGAGTTAACCGGATTTTTCGGGTAGATTCGGATGTCCCTGTTGAACGGTGGCTCACCATCCTCATTGACGAAAATCATCGCAACTTCGTCAGCGGTTGCCGCATTATATCGCCGCTGGTCTTGTTTTCGATCGATTTTGAGAACCATATTTACAACTGGCATCTCATTGCGAGCGGTTGAGGACTGTTTGTTTTTGAATTTTGACGTTTCGTGGAGATTTTATTTTTTGTGAGAATTTCCCCGCGTGCTGCGTCTGGTTGGCTAGTCACCGGACAGACAAACAGGGCTATTATATATATGACAGTTGATTAAGATGTTAATACTTCTTTCTTTTAAATTCTAGAACATTCTCTGGTACACCCGCAATCAGGTTCTGTACGGTATTCTCAGATACGCCCGTCAAGACTATTCTCCATCTTTTCTTGAAATAATTTGCTTTCTTCTTAGTTTTGAAGAGTTTCCGCTTAACTGGAGCCCAGTATTTCTGTATTGAGCGAAGTTTTTTACAGTTTGGTGGATTAGTCGTTTTTGGCACGTATTTGACCTAATACAATTCCAGGGCGGATTTCGTATAGTGACAAGAAGGCTAATCAGACCAAAACGGAGCAGGAGAGTCGTGGCTTCTGATAATCGGTAGCAACCGCTCTTTCAGGCATTCTTTCTCGTACACATTCTTATTGATGGTGCCGGTAGAGACGAAAATTTAAGATTGTCGACCACAACTACATATGTCCTGCCAAATCAAATACTTCCTCTGGAATTTGGACACCCTCTTTGTCCTGTACAAAAAGCCAGACCCGGAAGCTGTTTGAAGTCTTCGAGTACGTATGTTTTGTCGTCCATTATGATACAAAAAAAAAATGTTTTCAACCAATTCGTGTAAAGTTCCTAACAACGACTTTTTGCAGTGAAATTTTGTCGTCATGGTTGAGCAACTTTTTCACTTTGTACGTCTTCAGTGCTTGAAAGATTATGATTTTTCTCAACAATGGCAACTACCTTCTTGTCCATTTGTCAGAAGGATGCTTTTCGATTTGCTCTTCTTCCAAACTTCCGATCCACAGTCAAGCACTGGCCAAATGATTTGCAAAAATAAAACACGGTACTATTTGGTAGTTTTAGTTTTTTTGCAATCGTGTACTGATAAATTCGCTAATTCTTTCTGCCGTTCCTACAAAATGTGTTTGCTAACTTCCATTTGACTCGACGATGTAAATATGTCGTACCACTGGAGAGTTCCAGCTGTCATATAAGTGAAACGTTTCAGCGATCCGTGATATGATTCAAAATCCACGCTGAAAGAACAGTGTTCGAAATTTTACGTGGACAGGCTTTATGGATAGTTGGTCAACACCAGATCAACACTTGTCATAGTACTGCGATCAATGATTAATTCCAAGTTTTGTTCATTGTGGCAGCTCAAATTTGCGCGTTGGAAGTTTCATGATGAAGCCTCTTCAGCTACTTGCCTTCAGAAATGCAGGAGCCCATGCCATATTCTAACCTAGAACATTTGGTTGCTCCTCAGATCAATCTCTCACCCTTAATCAACCGACGCAATTCCATATCTCATTTCATGCCCAATTCCAAACCGCTGCTAATATGTTGAATGCACTACATTGCTGTGTTATTTGCATAATGGTACACACGTTTCGAGCATCTCATAAGCACCAGTTTAAAGACTCAATGAACTCTGTGCATGGAACCCTCGCCAAACAATCACTTTTCGCTTATGGTAAACCAACACAACCCACATCCGTCTCGGCACCCTCGTTCTTGCAATCATCCAACTTGGATCAACTCGACCGTTCTGATGGCATGATTTTCCGCTTTTGATATCGAGGGCGATTTGTTTAATTTGTCAGGATAGGCAGTTTGCTGTCATGTCGCCTGTCCCATGTTTGTTTCGCTCTTTATGTTCAGTGTTCAGGGGGCATACAAAAGGAGTTCATTGTCACCGACACCCCAGATCTATTGATCTGGTTTTGATCTTTTTGCGGTTTCGATATGCTGCCTCAATCGAGCAGCAGCAGCAGCAGAAACTTCTCCAATCAGAGCTGGGAGTTTTGAATTTGCATGAAATTAAAATCATGATTCGAATTTATTAAAACCATTCCGCGGACTACGCCGTCCGTCGCCGTCGATCCGCAGGTTGCCGCCGTGAACATTACAGGACTTGATTGGTTCGTCGTTTCTCTTTTCTTAATATTATCTGTGCGCAGCCAATCTTTGTGCTTCGGGATGCTGCTGGAGCTACTACCCATCATCTTCGGGAACCGTTCGCTCTCTGTCTCTCCGCGCGGCGGATAATTCATTGCATTATTTACTGGAACAGGAGAAAATGTAATAAAAATTGCGTTCTTCCTCCAAGCCTCGGCCGTCCACTCATCATCAAAGCCATCGGATCGAACGGAGGGGCCACAGCAAATCCACAAACCAGCTGCCGTTGCTTCGAAAATTCTTTTATTTCCTTCGCCATATTCCGCGATGGGCAATGAAAAAATGCACATTCTGCAGTTGTTACCGCACTAAATCCACGTCCACGTAATGTTTTCGAAGGTTGGGGCAATTTTTCTCCCCCTCACTCCAAAAGCTGGTCAAAGCCGCACAGAGCAGACCCCGGCAGCGGATGTTACACAGAAGGCAGGCTTAAAAAGCAGTGCATTTCATAAATTATTTAAAAATGGTGGTGGAGATGGAAGTTTAAATTTATTTTTCCACCGCTTCGAGCGAAAATCTTTCGTGTGCTCTCTTTTCCTCTGCCAAAAGAGGGGGCTGCCGCTGATGACGTTGCTGCGGATACTGCCACTCGACAATGTCCCCATATTGCTTTTTGCTCCACTCCACTTCAGTGCACCGATTTTGGTCGTGGATAAGCGGCAAATGGGATTCTCCTCTCTCCTCGGTCATGTGCTTGATCAGGTTGGAATCAGAGTGGTGGATGATTTTTGCATGTTCGTTACCTGATTTCGATGCACAAAGCTGATGAACTCGCCGGTCAAATGAATTGTTTTTAGAGTCTGACTGTATATAGTTCGACCCTATTGAAGAATCCAAGTGAAGCTAAAGTGAGGTTAAACCTCATAGTATCTAAAACTGTAATTGATAATAACTTTCGGGATATGTTTCATACTGGATGAAATTGGTCAGTATCGTCGTTGATTTTCGTATCTTGGTCGTTGATTGTCGTTGATTTCCGTATCTATAGGCTGTTTCAGAAAGTCTAAACACACTTCCAAAAAAAAAAAGTCATGTTTTTTTAGTTAAAATAATTTTATTTGGCAAATCATATTTGTATTTGTGTTTTATATGATATTTTACTCTCGTTTAATCAAAATTTTTAATCATAGCCAAGACTCCCAATTTTTCCTCGAACATGACCCATTAACTTCTGCACAGTGGTACTTCCCACCATTTTGACCACTTTTGGCCAATCATTTTTTAAATTTTTGGATGCCGTCCGCTGGTTTTATGAATTTTCGAAGCTTTGGTTAAAGCCCAAAAAGTCTCGATTTGCCGTGCCTCCGGGCAGTTCGGCGGATTCATGTCTTTCGGCACGAAACATACATTTTGACTTTTGTACCATAAAGTGTCTTTTGCGTAATGACATGACGCCAAATCAGACCAAAACACTACTTGACCTTCGTGCTGCCTGATCATCGGCAATAATCGCTTCTGGAGACATTCTTTAACGTATTTCTGAGTGTTCATCGTTTCCGTTGTGATGTACGGACTAGATGTTTTACCACACTTGCATATTGCCTGCCAAACCATAACCTTCATACCGAATTTTTCGGTAAAAATTGCCTTCTCTGTTTTGGGGATGTCTTTGTCTTTGCTTACAGTATAGAATTGTGGTCCGGGAAGCGTTTTGTAATCTAGTTTCACATACGTTTCATCGTCCATTATTATACACCCAATATTTCTACACAATAACGAATCGTAGAGATTGCTGGCCCGTGGTTTCACGGACGCAGCCTGTTTTGGGTTCCTTTTGGATATGTTTTTAACCCAAGTCTTTTTTTGGCACGCATGACGTTACTCAACGAGGTCCCTAGTTTTTTCGCAACATCCTTGAACGGAAGTCGCTGGTTTTCGCTTGTAGGCATCCCTGATCTTTTTATCGATCTCCGGACTAACAGGACCGGATTTCCTACCACTCTTCGGCGCATCTTCAAACGTACACTGTTCTCTATATTTTCGAATCGCAGATCGTACCGCTCCGACGCTTACGCCCTCTTCCTTGGCCAATTTTCTGAAGGAGAGTCCGTTCACAGTGCACCATTTGCGCACGATACTTTTTCGTTGTTCCGGAGTAAGACCGCGCATTTTGGTAACACAAAACTGCGCACTTTTTTGATGCTATGTCATTCAGAAATGCGCAAAAAAAACGGACGCAGCCAAATCATGTTGAAATATTTAATTATATTCAAAGTGACCGTCAAAATAAGGTGTGCTTATACTTTCTGGAACAGTCGTTATTTATTACCAATTACTTGCTTAGACAGCTCGAAAACCCATTTTTAACGAGCGCCAGCTATGACATTTAGCCTCACTTTTGCGTTACCTGGATCAGAGGTGGTAAATGTACATTTTTGTGCAAACCATTCATGCGCTGCAAATGTTGAGGTCCGCACACCACCAACAGTTTGTGTGTACAGTTCGCACGAACGCGGGGATAGAAAATAGAAAAAAAAAAATTTTTCCTATTTCTGCCGACAGTTTTAAACAGTTTAGAAATGGTTTGTGGCAGTTTTTGATAGCTTGATTAAAAACGCACTTATTCGGTTATTTTCGATTATAAGTTGTTAGTATTCATTCTTATGATTTGATTCCATATAATAAACATCATATGTATGCAGTAATCAGCCAATAATCAACGAAATTCTGAGTGACATAAATTAATATCGCAAATTTTTTTAAACTATCGGCTGGAGGCAGCAAAAATGTTTCGTCGCCTGGAGAAAACGGTACAGAAATGTCATATGAGATTTTTCCGTCGACGGTTCACTTTTGTGTGTGTTCAATTTGGTCGTAATGAAAAATGTCAAATATCAAAATGTAAATATCAAAATACAGTACATTTACCACCACTGACCTGGATTCCTCCATAAGGATTAAGAATCAATCGATTTTGAGTAAACACTAGAATATCTTACAACAAAATGTATTTAGTAAGTTATCAGTTGATACTTGAACTTTGGATGTCAAATAATGAACCGAATTGTCAAGTAATTTCTATTGACTACAAAAAGTATATTCTTACATAAATTGTCATACAATATATTATTGGAATATGTATCCTCTCTAGCATGTAGAACTAGATCCAGCATGCTGTTGGATAAAAGCCTCCAGCTCGTCCTCCAATGATTGGTGGTGTACAAAAAAAATCGACATGTAATTTCCACGTGAAACGCGTAAATTTTTCCACTGCTAAAACCAGCAATAAACACGTGGAATTCACGTAAGAGCTACGTAAATTCCCATTCTACGTGAAAATCACAAAAATGTTTACATGATTTTTCACGTACAATTCACTGGACACGTTCACGTGCTCACCTGATTTTACTGAAGAAGATCTGGTTACGTGTTAAGATGGAAGTTACGTGAAAACAACGTGTCGATTTTTTTTAAGTGTGGTTCTTGTTCTTGTTTGCAGCGTCATTTTGATTATCAGAGGTCCATGTGAAAAAGTGGTGGGTTATATCAGGGATATCACCGCAACATTCCCGTAGGACAGTATTGATTAATAATGGTATTATCTAATTTATACGTATCATTACACATATGGTTGGTAAAAATGTTAATTAAATAGTTCTATAATTTTCCTTTGGATCCGTCTTTTCTTATAAATTTCGCTCCATACTGCCTTTTCGTGATCCTCTTGATATTTCTCGGCCATGCCATTCAACGCTAGTATACACTCAGCGAAATAAGCTTCCAATATTCACAAGATAACATTATGATTTTTTTGCCACAAGGAATCTGTATGAAATGCATTAATTTGCCTTATGGAACACATTGATGATGCAAAAAAATAGGAAAAACCTGAAATCCAACCTAGAACGTTGAGGTTACGGATCTAGTGGCTTGACCACTAGTCTATATCAACACTTGTAAACAGGATAGGTGACTGGCGTACAAGAACAATGTCGTGTAAAACAAAATCTATTCATAAGTCAAGCATATAAAATTCTGAAGCATCGTTCATAAGTTGAACCTTATGAAATTCATAAGTTCATTTGCTTTAGGAAATAGCACGCGAGATGAAACGAAATGATTTTTTACAGAAATCTGTAAAATTTTACTGAATGCTCAACAGCTGAACGTTTGGTAATCCGATTAAACGGATAACGGTAAAATTTTACCGAAATCCGGTAAATTTTTTTACATATGAATGTAAAATTTCACCGAAATCCGTAACATCGGATTACCGTTGATAGCCCTGAATCAAGAAAGGCACGAAAAAACAGTACGAACACTAATTTTACTGTTGAGGGGTGTGGCTATTTCTGTATTCATCATGAAATGGAACTAAATGAAATAAAAAGAATAAAAAAAAAATTGAACCATTTGTTACCCGTTTTTGAGGAGCCGGATAGGGTAAAATCACATTTTCAACCTTTTCATACGAAGTTTTTTGTATGAGAGCAAAAATTGATCATTTTTAAGTAAAAAATTGAACTACTTCAACTAATAGCACTAAATCGTTAGTTCTATTCAGAAAAAAATTATAAATTTTTCTTATCAAATGGTATACGAATGAAGTCATTGTGTTCAGTTGAACGAGAATTATAGCGTTGAAAACCATTCAGTTTAGCGCAACGCTCTCATTTTTCAAAATTTTGACTTGACACCCGGTATAGAAAAGAGAAACGTAGTCCTACGTTAAAAATGTATGCACTCCTCGTAAACAAACTTGAACAGTTCGTTTTCGAAAATAATGGGCAATTCCGTAGACAATGCAGAAGCTTCATTGTAATGAAGAAACTTCATAAGAGAAAACAATTGTATGTCTTTCATTATCTCGTTGCAGAACCACCTCGTACAGTTTTGTTGAAATAATGTTGTCATTCAGACTCTTAAGTTTTGGCAATTCAAAGCTCAGACTTCCTTCAACCGTCAGTAGCGTAGCATCTTGACGTCCTAAGGCTTCTGAAACGATTCATGCGGGCTGCACAGCTTCGAAAAGGGATTTGATAAAAATCAGATAATATATGATAAACCATGTAGACTCTTCTGGGGAGATAGGGGGGTTTGACCAAAGTCTACTTTTGTACAAAAAATTATATGGAGAATATTCTACGAGGGGAACATAAAGCACGCCACAGGCTGTTTTCATTCACGACTGGAGAATCTGGCACTTGTGCACTGCTCCAGTTTAGAGTTATTTTGCTGGTGTAGATTAGGGTGTCCCTTAAAATCAGTTTTTTCATTCTAACTTTTTAGTTTTGATTCTTAGGAAGAAGCTATCTTCAGATGAAGTTTAGAATAAAGTATTATGCATGTTTTTGCTGAACTAGGTATTTGAGTATATCTTATTGTTCAAAATCAAGGGAAAATTTTAACGAAAAACGTATACGATTTTAGGCAGTCCCCGCTCATGTGCCCCAAAAGTACCCGGGCGCATTTATACAGAAAATTGTTCCTTAATACCCATCAAAACAAAAATTTGATGATTTTCTGGCCAATTCTCGCCTTAATAATCAAAAGTTAGCAAAGAAAAAACGCATGTCAAATTACCAGTAACTTTTAAATGATAAGTTGTATTAAATAAAAATATTGAGCAAAAATGTGCGCTAAAACGTTTTCTATATTTTGTTCCAACATCACTTTATCCCAAATTGAGAAACAAAAATGTTATAATAAAAAAACTAAATTTTTAGGGACACCCTGAGCTAAAAAAACTGTGCCTTGCACAAAGTTCCTTGAAATTATATTACCTATAAACTAGTTTTTGACGCCACCCTTCTATTGTGTTTCGTTCAAAAGTTTGCAACCGCGCTACCCTAGCGGTAAAGTTTGGAACTACAACATTATCACCACAAGATAAACAACTTGTTAAAATACAACTTTGTACAAGACACCATGATTCGGAAACGTAACCCTTCGGAGTTATTAATTTCGCCGTAAAATAGACTTTTCCGATCACTGTGGGAGAGGGAGGGGTCTAAGGTTTTCAAAAATGAGTCTACGTGGTTTATAAACAGGCCCTAGCAAAGTTGGTAAAAATATGTTTACGGCAACTATGGAGCTTCAGTTACTTGTTCGATAACTTCAACATTATATTCTGCTGGGAAAGATACGGGAACGCAAGTTAATCCTCAAGTGATCGACAAAAAAAAACCACCATCAGCTGGTTAATCCCTATAAATTTAACAATTTCAAATCAATACCAATATTTTGACACGTATTAAATTTCCACAAGTACCATTTGTAAAACTGCATGCCAAATATTTAATTTTCGAGAACCAAAAGAACTCTTCATTTTCGGTAATTAAAACAGATTCCTTAACAAAAATCTTCGTTTCCTTTTCAATTCCATTAGCCTACCCTTCGGTATTCAGTATGTTAACATTTCTTTGTTTGAATTCAACACAAACCTCCACAGCAGAGGTGAAAAGTGAACGTGTTTTGTGCATGTAAAAAGTTTTAAAAGTTTTTAATATGGGTTGGAAGAAAATTCCATTGGAAATTCGGGACTGCAGTAGAAACGAGTCTCAGCGCAGTGCAGTCTGTACTCCCTTGCACACTTGTTTTGTTGTGCGCTCAAAGCCACACACCTCATTTCGAATTTGCTTTCATCTCTTTGGGCATTAACGCTTGTACTCTCTCTTGTCGTCTCTGTGCATACACAAGTGTTAAAAATAAAATTTCCCCTCTATGAACCCCTACTATGCCTTTTTGTTACTAGAATCAAAATTTTACCATTTACCAAAGATTGAGCCAAAGCACAAAGTAAAGCACAGAGCACTGTGCATTACTCTTTATCTCTGAGAGAGAAGTGCATGTGCGGCTTTCTGCCTCTCGTGCTGCTACGAAACAAGCTACGAAACCTCTTACACGTTCGTTTTGTGCGCTCTTCTGAAACAGGAGACGCACATTTGAAATTGGGTGAAGCACTTGTCTATTTTGCACTGCTCTGTGTATTTCGACAATCCCTGGTTGCAGGTCGACCTGGCAGATAATAAAAACTGTAAAATGGTCGTCAAAATCATCCGTTAAATTAAGGAGATACCGTTCTTCAGCATCCAAACACTAAAACAAGAACTTGACCTACTGATTTCCGATCGAACAATTCGTCGCGGCATTGCTGAGCATGGCTTGAAGAGCCATTTTGCTTTCAAGCGACCGTTCATCAGCAAGGTCAACAAAGAATGGCGACTGAAGTTTGCAGTGAACCATATAAATAAGCCCCTGGAGTTCTCAAAACGCATTGTCTGGT
Organism: Aedes japonicus; assembly: GCA_034211315.2. Lineage (NCBI taxonomy): Eukaryota > Metazoa > Arthropoda > Insecta > Diptera > Culicidae > Aedes > Aedes japonicus. The sequence continues at coordinate 36,584 of JASCZW010004649.1, read as the reverse complement.
AGGATGATAAAAAAATCGAGCTGTTCAACGAAAAACGACGACTGCGGATAAGGTGAATTAAGTGACGAAAGACTGCTGGATAATAATCTTTCACCAACCATAAAACACGGTGGAGGAAATATTAAGGTGCGAAGTTGCTTTTCGCGGCATGAGGTGGGAAATCTTATCTTAATCCAAGGGATCATGACAGCAGACCAGTTTTACGAACAAACAAACCTGTTATGCTGCAGGAGAAGGTCTCGAACGATTTGGATCCATAGCATCTCAAAAACGTGGTGGAAAGAATGTCAAAATAGTTGTATTAACCTTGCGAATATTGTTGATTTCGATCTTTTTTTCGTTAAAATATATAATGTATTATTTTTTATGTCAATCACATTTTTTTAAATATTTTTGTTATCTTCGTTTCTGAAGTCAAAGTAAACGGAAGTGTTGTCTCAATACAAGCTATGATTGTTTATCTTTTGATATTATATATCACATCAACTAACTTTATCTAAATAGATAAGCTTCATATATATTTGAACGTTCATTATGGGTGGATCTATATTTGTGCCGGCCACTGTAGGTTATAACATAAATCATCCATAAAATGAAAATTGACTTTCAAGTATTGCTTGTTAGTGGAACTTGTTCACCCGTCTGTTGTGATACTGAAGAACTCTTTATTTTCAGAGATCTTCGTGTGAATGTTTTGCTTAGTTCGATTTTTTATGTCTTTGTAGTAGTCATGAATAAGCTACATAATTGCGGATTTGGATGTTGGCAGCTTGAACCTTCGTGCTGACATGGATTCTCCTATAAATTGGCTATTAGAAATAGCAGCAATAAATATTCCGTCGAATGCACAGTGGTCCAGAATGCGAATTTAGCTGGAAAGATACATTTTCAGCCTAAGTTTGAGGTTTGGAGCAAAATTGTCTTCTACAAAGATGTTTCTAACAACAAAGCGCATATTTCGGTGTGAATTTTGCTTTGAACAATTGCTTTTCGATTGATGCAATAGTAAATTTGAGCCGGTTCTGCATTTGAACAAAATGTTTAATTTTTAAATGGTGTCACAAACCACTGCACAGTGGTCCAGAATGTGTATTTAGCTGGAAAGATCCGTCTTCTACAAAGTTGTTTCTAATAAAAAGGCCCTTTTTTTTGGTGTAAATGAAAACTAGGGTGGTCCTTGTTTTCAGAGAAATTGAAAATCAAGCTTGTTTTTTGCTCTGACTTTTTTTTGTGAAATTTTCCAACAAAGTCGACTTTTGATGGTTTTTTGAATTGAAAAATTTGTAACTTTTGATCTATATTCTTTCCGATATCTCTTAATGTTCACGGGAAATTGACGATTTTCTTATAAAATTACGCCCTTAAATGTGTTTTACTCATTTTGAATACATAACCTATCTCCAGTTTTCAAATAGGGTAAGGGGATGTAATGTTAGCCTAGCTCCTTCATTCGGCCTATGTACCAAATGTGTCATTAATTTAGCGATAATCAACAAAATCATGTTGCTAATAGGATGACCGATGTAATCCGAAGCAATTGAGACAATATTAATCAACAAAAAGTTGTTCACTTCCGCGTAATTTTCGATTTCTTGAACTTTTGGGGCATCTTGATTTCACTGGTTAAGCTGAACCGATGATCTACACGATCTTCAAGTGATCTAAATTTGGCTTAAATGAATCGATAAAGCAAGTAATGCAGTCTGGATGTGCAGAAAATAGTTACACGTTACAAACTAACTATTCACATAGCTAAAATAACAATGATTTTACAAGAAAATCGTAGACCCAATGTTGGGGACATATTTTTTTGGATGTTCCTAATTATGGCCTGTTGTATCAATAACGTAGTAAAAACATTCTTGTTGGTATAATTTCACGTGGAAATGCATGATTTTGCGGTTGTTTACATTCAAATGGCTCATCTAAACAAAAACCGAAGGAACAAAATCATTGTATAGTGAATTATAATGTTTTCATTATTGAATGGCTGATAAATCATATATAAACATCGCTTAAGTGTTTCGAGGCAATTTTACTTTAGTTTGTTTTGTGAAATGTTGTATCAAGTAAATCGAGTACAGCTTATAATGCCTTAATTCTTAAAATTAGGAAAAAAACCGAACAAAGACTGCCTTTAGTAGTAAATCCATCGAATGGGACTAAATTGGATCCATAAATAGACCCAATTTGGTGCCTATAAACCGACATTAAATCCACATCCCTCGAATGTTTCTGACTTTATAAAAAGAGTTGTGTAAATTTTCGTCATACATACTACCAAATGTCTTATCAAACTTATCTTTGCAAGTGTATAACTAGTTGAATCTCGCTTAGAGCTCAAAAACTATATGAGTTATAATAACAAATGTGATCGATGGTTGCATAATAGGCTGAGTCAAGGGACACATACCCTATAATATGCAATAATATTGATAACTGCATAACTTTTGTCTGCCCCGACCAGTGAGATCAACATTTTAAAAATTCCTCTTCTTTACAAAAACCATAATAACTTTTGTTTGACATACGATAGTGACAATTTCACGAAAAATTGCTGTAATTCGGTAATTTCAAAAGCTACAGAAAAATGTGTACAATCAAAGTAACTTTATTTATTTTCATCTACAACTTTTCCCAAAAAAAAAGTATGCCTTTATTTTTGCAATTAAAAAGTTAGATTTTTGATTTCTCTGAAAACAAGGACCACCCTTGTTTTCATATACTCCAGGAGAAGGGCCTTATGTAAGAAAAAACTTTGTAGAAGAATTTTTTTCTCTAAAACTTGAAACTTGGGCTGAAAACGTATCTTTCCAGCTAAATACGCATTCTGGACCACTATGCACCGGTTGAAGCTTCTTTGCACAACACAATTTTAGGACATTTCAAACATTGAGAACGCTCGTTGGAAAGTTTTTTGAATGCCTGTCAGTGTTTTTTTCCTAATGTTCAAGAAAACTGGTTATCTATAATAATTTTAGGAAAAATTATCATTAAAATTACCTTGCATTATCTGATTCACGATGTAACCGTTCGGGGGAAGGGTGCTGAATCTCAGTAAAACGCGATGGCTTAAGCGCCACTCCCATTAAGGGAGACCACCGGTCGTGTTGAATATGCCCGACTAATTTTTGATACTGGTTTCTCAGAGGAACCACCCGAACGGTACTTTAGGAAAACCCTACTTCAAACGCACATATGCTGCTGAAACCTCAAATGAACACCTTCTGCCGATAAAATTAACGAAAATTCCATCAATCCATTCAAGTTATGTAATTTCCTACTACTTAAGACTACTTTAGACTTTAAAGCCAGAACCAACCAACGAACCTGTTGCCAAACGAATGTGCTTGATTTGAATAGACGAACGCAATGTTGAAAATGACGAATGAGCCAGCTAAAGGCTGAAACGTAAATAAAAAACGGAAACTAAACAACAAACTCCAATCTCAATCTATTTAACATCTATTTACAAGCTTCACTCGTGTTGGACAGAACTTGCTCTAAAGCTACAAATTATCTAACTAATCATGGCCATGAAAACTTTGTACGGACATACCTGCGCAGGGTTTTTCTGATGACGGTGATGACGGTGACAAACGAAGCAATGTTGATGACGGAACGAAGCGACGATAATTTGAAGCGGTGATGGCGGTTCAGGAATGGCGACGGTTCCGAAATGGCGACGGTTCCAAAATGGCGTGTCGCGGCGTACCTAGACCCGTGCGCAATATGGCCGAAACTAGAGTTGCGGAGAGAGTGGCGGCTGGACGGAAGGCTTCCGATTTATATTTTGTCGAGAACGTCCGGAATTGACCGTCTCCTTCAATATAGGAGTCCCCTTTCCCAAGCGACCCAGCTTCGCGTACCTTTCCGCTATGACCGAGCGGGGTTAAGGAAGACTACTATATATTTTGGGTAAGGTCCGGTTCAGTGTCCGACACTTGACAACGGATCACTGAAACCGCGCTCTCGCTATCGGTTCCACAAGGATTGTAACGTAGGGTGGAAACACGACGGATTATTGGCGACCGTCGGAATAACTTCGCTAGTTTTCCGAGCGAACTTCACTCTCCTCCGTTTAGCTACCTGATCAGGCGGGCCTTTGCAGGGCGCACGAGTCTGGCGTTCTTGCAGACGATGTTCACCAAATCGCTCAAATCAAATTCTTCAGCATCCACGATCGCCGAACGAGGAACATTAAACCAGCCCGTACAACACAAAAAGCCCGTCGAACGAGCTGTCCAACGCGAAATGACAAAATTAAAACCAAGAAACACCCGAAATTAAACATTTAGTAACATTACCTTTTTGTACGTATTCACAATTTTAATTCGATTTTACCAGTTATTTGCAACGCATATGCTACACAAAAGCACTCTAAAAACTGAATATACAAAAAAAGTTACATCTATTAACTGGCTCATGCCATTATTTAAACAAGTCACCTTTGATTAAACACTTAAAACACTTAAAAACCGCGTCAAACACAACTGTTTTCCAGCCGATTCGCTAGCGTTATGGCCGGGATTAAAACCTCCATTGCCCAAGAAACCACGGAATCAAAGAAATTGAATCGGACGCGAGAAATGATGTTCGGCTTAGCCATTGTATTGTATTCAGGTGTTCATTTGATATCCATCTCTTTCGCATATGTAGCCTCCCATAAAACAAACTTTCATCCTAGCGTGCTATAAAAAAGCTTCCACCTATCATGCAATAAGAAACCATACAAATGTACAATGAATAACACGACTCAAAACAAGAATCCAAATGGAAACGAAAATCTAATTTGAAACACATAATCTACTATTTACATTACCTTGAACTACAAATCTAGTATTTACATATTTACATTTATACAAAATTGGTCCAAATAAACGCACCGCGTTACAACGAGCGAAACAGATCTAATTTCAAAAGTTTTGCTTCAAACTAGTGCCAAAGGTTAAGCACTCAATACTCAGCTGAAAGTTATGTACTCATTTGTTTTGATTCTTATGACTGTCATGCAGGCGCAATGTAATTCACACAACGTTTGGGGCAACAGGCAACAGGGTTGTGAAAATTAAAGACGTCCTACATCGTAACGCTCAATTCTCAGCAATCAAAATATCGACTTAACTAAAAAGTTCTGATTCGTGAGAAGTGATCACCAATCACTAATCTGCTTGTCAGTCAGGATCTTAGGGGATAAAGAACAATGATACAGATAACCACTCACACAACAAGATGGGCAAAAGGTTGCTCACACAATGGGTATTGAAGTATGTTTGTCTGTCTGTGAAAATATTCAAGGCGATGTTCTCGGAATATGGTGGCGGTTATTGAATTGATGCAAAATAGTGAATTTTCGGAAAATCCAGATATATTAAGAATAAATCTCGAGAACGACCCCCTTGTTTTTATCCTGAAAAAAAAGCTGATTATGTGTCTGGCTTTTTAGTGCACCAGACGCAGTTGAGCCAAACTCGATCGTTTGACCAAATTGCGCCAAGCGAAAAAATAAATCAAAATCCAAATTATCTTGTTATCAGGGAATTAGAGGTCAAACTAACTACATAGAATTTTTTTTTAACAAATTTTAACTTTTCCCTTCGTTCAATTGCGAGACAAAGTAAGTGTCAACAACGTACATGTGTGCAATTTTTCATACGGCATACAATATTGTTTGCAATTTTCCAAACAACAGACCTGATTCCAGCGCTATCTACACACAAAGATTGTTAGAATTTTAAAAAAACATCGCAAACAATTTAGAACTTGCTGTGGTTCTTTTCGGAGAAAGCTGAAGTTTACTCGTAATATCCCATTACTTTACGCCAAATCTAGCATTCCCTTTACGTATTCAATGTTTCTTTAACACTGTGTATCACTTAATGACGTCACTTCCAGAATACCTGTCGTTCGACTTTCTTCCTTGAGGAAAGAAATAATCATGCTGCCGAAGAGCACAGATAATCCAATTATCAAAATTCAGTAAGCCTGATTTGCTTTCCTTGATCAGCGAGAATTCGGCAAAAACCAATTATTTTTAACAAGTGTTGTTAAAATTGTTTTAATAATTTTAACAAGTGTTGTATGAAATTGTTTGCAATCTTTCATCCGCCATGCAACAATCATTGCAATCTTTCATGCAACAGGCTTGATTTAGGCGTTATCTGGCTTAACCCATTTCCGTCCGCTGTTGCGTATACGCAACAGTGGTTTTGAAAAATTCGTGTATGCATGGACGTTGAATACGATCAAAACAAATAAGTTTGTTTGAAAGGTATATCCTTTGGCTATCTTACTGACTGTGTTCACACACACCAATAGAAAAAAAAACTCACTAATTGCATTGTATGAGTTGGTACATGTCTTATGGACACAATTTCAATCATAAACTAGAAGTTACTGGTTATATTTTTGTCGTTTCACAATGGGAATATGTTCACAAAAGGCCAAATATTATTTGTAGCTAGTTAACCATCCATTAAGGTGTGGCTGAGTGTGTACCATTTGAGCTTAAAATGTATGTTGCATTCTATTTGTCGAGCAATATATACGCAACATGCTGTCACGGTGTTCCTAAGCGTCAAAAAAAAAAACCTCTAGAAATGCTAAATTTCATTGATGCATCCACAAGACTTATATTTTGATACGATATTGTCGAAAAAAAAGGTTTTGTGGAAAACGGCGAAAATGGGTTAAATTTTAATGAAATATCCCATTATTGTCTGCCAAATCTAGCATGCCCTTTTTGTGCATAACGCAGAAAATTCAATGATTCTTTTTATCTGTGCAGTTAATTTTCTTAACTTTATGGATAACTGTTGTGTTGAGTGTACAATTATAATATGAACGATTTGCAAGTTTTAGTTTCTTTTTGTATTGAAATCAATCGATATACTATTGGCAAAAAATACAACAAAATGCTTTAAATCACTCACAGGCTCATCATCCTGTGAAATTCTGAAGTGTTTCTGAAGTTTCCTTCAAGCACGATGCCAAAAGCAAAGTTAATGGATGAAACAGAGCAGAAGTTGATCCACGATTTAAAGAATATAGAAAAAGCCACGCTTATCAATAGAGGAGAAATAGTGATAAAAAAAATCTAAAGTAAGTTGAAAAATATTGCATCCGGAAGAAAACCCAGGGCATCTCCAAAATGTTTCCAATCAAGATTGGATCCTAATCACATAGCTTGGTGAGACTAAAAAGTTCAATGATTTGGAAATAGAACAAAGAGATGTGTTGCTCAAATTTAACGAGGATCTAGGCGTCTAGATTCCAGGAAAAATGCCAAAATACCTAACCTCACTACGGATCACATTCAAGCCAGATTGGATATTGCCAATCAGCAAATGGATTGTAAGACAAAATGGGATGAAGCGTTTTTTTCGATGAAAAAAGTTTGATCTCGATGGTCCTGACTGCTGCGCATATTATTGGCATGATCGTTGGAAGAATCCCCAGTTTCTCATTTCATTTAAGGGGGGATATATTAGGATGACCAAAAAATCATTTTTTTTTCTTTTTGCATAAAAAATTAGTGAAATTCCCATAGAATACGCTCCTGAAACCTTTTTTTCGAAATTCGATCTCCTAGTGTTTCTTTTCATCATTTTTCGAAGACGCCTTTTTTTCGTGCGGGAGGTATTTTTCGATAGTTAAAACTTTCAACGCGTTTTTCTCAAAACAGCATTTTCGGAGTTTATGCCGGTGATAACTCAAAAACTAATTATTCGATTAAGCTGAAACTTACAGGATTTTTTTTATTTTAGTGTTACCTTCTATATGGATTAAAAATTATTGTGATATTTTATTGTTAAATATGGAAAAATGTGATAAAATGGCAGAAAAAATGTTTATTTTTTTCAAAAAAGTTACGCCAAAAGTGCAATTATTTTTTTTAACTTTTTTTTTATTCATCTACTAACTGTAAGTGTAATTAAAGTTTTTTTTTTTGGGTTAGTAGGTTTCAGATCAAAACTGCGACCAGGAGAGCCGGCACAAGTAAAATACCACGACTTTTTCAACGCACTCTAACGGCCGCCATTTTATTGAAAAAAAATTGAAGAAAATATTTTTGTATACTACATGGATACACTTATAATAGTAAAAAAGTTTCGCTTGATTTGAGAAAAAACTTCCCCTTTTAATCTAATCTAATCTCACACTAACACAGCCAATTCTTGAAGGCATCCTGGAAAATGATGGTTTCTTGAATACATAATTTTTCTTGTCATCGGCCAGGCCAACTGCGTAGTATGTGCCGCAGAGAGGATTCCAAGATATAGAGCGATTCCAGAAAGAACTAAATTCACTCTACTACTCTGAATCAAGGGAAGGAAGAAAGCGTGGACCTCCCGTACCAAAACGCTTCCATGTAGAGTTAAACAGTGTGGAAATTTGTACTTTATCGTTGGGAGCATAAATGCTAGAAAGGTAATTTTATGCTCCTTTTGCCTGTGGGTGAACTTTTGGCATTTGAACCAAAAGCATGGCAATAATTGTCAAGGTTATATTTACTGGGGCAAAATGGTTTTAAAATGCGTTTTCAACTGACTATAATAAGATAATTTGAATGAGCCCTAAAACGGCATTTCAAAACAGCATTTTACGAATTCGTAAAGTCAAAATAAAATCTTTGAAAGGAGTAAAAAGAACTTTAGAAGACAATGTTTTAAGAAGCTGTGTAGGTTCTCATTAACCTGACTAAAACTTGAAACCTATTGACACCTTTTGCTGCCATAATAAAACCAAATTGATTTCTAGTGGCTTGTATAAAACTTTAATAAACTTAAAAAAGCGGGATGGTTTTTGCAATGTTACTTGGGTTTACTATTTTTTTCTGACCTCTTTACATGAGAAATTTTATATACTTTTTATCTGCACAACAAGTAAACAATACGTTAACACGATGATAAAATGCCTCATCATCTTCAAACAATTTACTGTTGGAGTAACAATCGATGCTTGTTCACACAAACATACAAAATAATCCAGACTCCAGAAATCAATTACTTTTTTTTTTGCACCAAAGACAACCTGCCACTTTGCATTCGAAGCTCATTTCGTCAACCTTCCGTACTGCCGAACCGAAATCGCCCACACAAGCCAGCCAGCCGCTGTTTGAACAGTCGCATTTGTAATCTGCCATTTCCAGTCGTCTTTGTCGTCGTTCCTTTTTGTTCAACATGAAACAACTGGCTGCCGAATGTTGCAGGCCACCTTTCCTAGACCCAGACGAGACCTGTCCGGTCAAATGAAGCGAATAATTCATCAAACACTTTGTTATATTAATCCCCGACGATCCAAACAGACCAACAGACGACCAAACCAATTCGCCTCGCCAAACAAAACCACAAACTCACTCGCATTTCACTCGGATGACGATGTGCCTTTCTTCGGGCACCCTATCCTTATACGCATGTCACCGTTTCGCATAGATTGCTGAATCTCCCCCTGTTTTATTGCCTGAGAGGCAGCACACATTTGTCGTCAAACAAAGAAATCCGAAAACGTGATAATGAACTCCTCACCGGGGACTGCGCGGCTCTGGTGTAACACAAAACGACCCAACAACAACAACAACGCCACTGCGGTGCGGCAAAAAAGTATTCACAACCCTCGCAACGCCTCACCGGAAACGTGACCAAGTGTTGATAAACTCCCGCAGTTATTTGGCATCATTAAATTTGCAAAACCGTACAACGCACACAGCCACACACACACACACTCAGTGTGAAAGCAATCCGACCGCAGTTGACGATAACACAATGGAACCGAAGCAAAAGCGGAGCATCGTTTTTCCCGAGAACACCGGAGAAAAATTCTAATAAACTAAGGTAATCAAATTGGATGCTTTCCGCATGAACAGTCCGCCCAACCACCATTTGTCCCCGGTTCTCGAGTGACAGGAATGTGGCACGAGGAGAATGTTCTTTCTTTGTGACAATCTCCTACCTGGTATCCATTGGAAACATAACGGTAAGCACCTCAGTTTTCTGGGTTACCCTGATGGAAATGAATAGCAAATGAACTTACACCATTACGAAAGAAATGGCTCATTTCCGGTCAATTTGAAACGGGACCCTCTTGCACACTCACATCGCCTTCGAAAGGGGACATCGGATCTGGAAAAATCTAATCCTGTTTGTGGCATTTTCGCAAAGCCTATCCACTCTCCGAAGGGACAGACTATCTAAATTGGATTAGAGGATCACCACAAAGGGGCAGGATAGGAAAATATTTATGCTATTTCCTCCGCTTTAAGGGCATTGGATCCTAGCCCAGAATGACTTACCTGCAAAGTGTTGGAATCCAGTGTCATCAAGTAGGACATTCTAGTTTATGTTCGACTGTGTAGTAGGTTCGGTTTGAAGGACCGTTTTGGTACCTAAGAAAAATTAGATAAAGGACCTGATTATGTTGGGTTCAAAGAAATTAATAATAGGTGATCTGTAGGTTAACACAGGGTTCGCTGAAGAAAATTCCTGACTCGGAACAATTTGTTTTAACATCTGCATGATCAAAAACTTTATTAACAATCAGTAAATAAATCTGTAAATACTTATTTCAACTCAGTAGGTTTCATTTGTTGATAACTCGTTTTAGAAACTGTTTCCATTTCTGCGACTGAAAATCTTCCAAGATACTTCCATATAGACTGTTCCGAAAAATATAAATACACTTTCATTCTCGAATAAAAAACACCATACTGTGGTTTTTGATTATTTCACTCTCAAACACAGTAAATCACAATGTTTCTTTCCATCTTCCTTTCAGTTGGCTTGATTTTTCGTAGGGTATGCGAGCTCCCTAACTTTTCCTTTAACACTACTCATAATCTCAGGCACAGTGCTTTCTCCTACCATTTCACTTTCGGCCAATCTTTCTTAAATTTTTCAAAACCATCCACCGGTTTAAAGGGATTTCTTAGCTTCGCCTTCGTGAAAGCCCAGAAAGTTTCTATAGGGCGAATCTCTGGGCAGTTTGGTGGATTCATCTCCTATGGTAAAAATATGACATTGTTCCTTTCATACCACTCTAGTGCATTTTAGAGTAATGGTAGGAAGCAAGATCAGCCCAAAAGCTTTGAGGCTTGTTATGCAGTTAGATCAAGGGTAGCAATATGTTTTGCATACACTTCTTCACGTGGATTTGACCATTCATTGTGTCTATCGTAATGAATGGACGAGTTATTTTTCCACATCCACATATGGCCTGCCACACCATTACCTTCTAGCCTGGTCTTTCGATGCAAATGGATTGCACTGATCCAGGAATATCGTTTCCCTTTAGCGAGATATAAAAATATGGTTCCGGCGGAGCTGATAACAGAACCAGATTTTTTTGGTCAGCAGTTTGTCGTACAGCTTTCGAGCCCTCGGTTTTACAGATTTGTTTGTTGCTTCGTTTCGGCTGCTTCTGCTTCCAACGAGTCTGTAGGCCCATTCTCTCCTTGGCAGTCATAACATTAGTCGCCAAAGTACTTCGCTTTTTCGCCACATCTCGACTGATGTTGTAGGATGACGTTTGAAATAGTCCCTTACTTTTCTGTCGATTGTAGGGGCAGCGGAACCGGGTTTTTTAACCCGTCTCGGGAAATCTACGAAAGAGCATTGTTGTTGATAGTTCCGTAATGCGGTTTGAACTGCTCCTACGCTCACACCTTCTTCCTCAGCCAATTTTCGGATCGAAATACCACTAAAGGTGCACCGTTTGTGCAAAATATGTTTTCTCTGCTCGGGAGAAAGACCACGCATTTACAAACTACTGTGCAAAAAATTTAAAAAAGATAACATCAGTTTAATTTGGTGGACGCATCACAAGGACGCATCTCAAAAGTTGGTTTAATATTGCACGCATTTCGAATTGACAGTTAATCGTAGGTGTATTTATGATTATCGAAACAGTCTATAGAATTGAATTAGTTCTTAACTCTACTTGTGCATTAGGTTCGGTTTCGGCCAATCAACATATCGCAAAAGCTCCACCGTCTTAACGGTATAAACTAAGAATCTGAATGTTTTGGGCTAACGCTAACTTTTGTGAGCAAACATAATTTTCTAGAAGTGACGCTTCAAAAAAAGTTACACATAGTGCATTCAGGGTCAAGAATGACCCAAGAATTTGACTCACTCCCAAAATGATTTTTGATATAGATATCCCAAGTAACATTGCCAAAACCATCCAGCTTTATTAAGTTTTATTAAAGGTTTATGAAAGCAACTAGGGATCAATTTGGTTTTATTATGGCAGCAAGAGGTGCCAATAGGTTTTAAATTTTAGTCAACCAACACAGCTTCTTTACAACGATCTTTTAACTTTGTCTTCAAATGTTTCTTTTACTCATATAAAAGGTTTTATTTCGACTTTATGAACGCTTAAAATGCTGTTTTGAAATGCCGATTTAGGACTCATTCGAATTATCTTAATATGGTTAGTTGAAAAAGCATTTTAAAACCATTTTGCCTCCAGTAAATACAATAAACGGCAACTTGGCATTGACGAAAGTCACCAAACGACCAAATAGTTTTATAGTAACCATTGTGAAGATAAATTGGTTTTTTGGCAAAACTGTGATTTCTTCCATGAATTCCATGAAATTGTATGCAGAATTTCCCTGATGTCCTCTGAAGAACTCCCCTGAAGTTTTCAGAAGAATTTTACTTAAGTTCTCTTCAGAACTTCCCTAAGTTCACAGCAAAATCTTCCTGAAGTTCTCTGTAGAACATCTCTAAAGTGTTCTGAAGAACTTTCATGGAGTATTCTAAAGAATTCCCTTGGAGTTCTCTGCAGAACTTCCCTCAAATTCTCTACACATCTTCCAAGAAGTTCTCAGAAGAACTTTTCTGAAGTTCTCTGCAGAACTTCCCAGTAGTTCTCTGCAGAATTTCCCTGATGTTCTCTGTAGAACTTCTCTGAAGTTTTATGCAGAACTTCCATAACACTCTCTGCAGAGCTTGCATAAAGTTCTATACAGAACTTCCATGAAATTCTATGCAGAACTTCTCTTAAGTTCTCTGCTGATTTTCCCTGAAGTTCTCTGCAGAATTTCCCAGAAGTTCTTTGCACAAATTCCATCAAGTTCTCTGCAAAAGTTCCATTAAGTTCTCTGAAGAACTTCCCTGAAGTAAGCTCTAGGAGTTCTCTAAAAAACTTCCTTGAAGTTCTTTGCAGAAATTTCCTGAATTTCTCTGCAGAACTTTACGGAAGTTTTCTGCAGAAATTCTATGAAGTTCTCTGCAAAACGTCCATTAAAATCTCTAAAGAACTTCTTTGAAGCTATTTCTAGAATTTCCGTGATGTTCTCTGCAGAACTTCCATGGAGTTGCGACTCATTTTTGTAAGTTTCCACCCAAACCCAATATCAAACAGCCAATTGTTTACTTTATAAAATGAGCAGCCTTTAATAATTTTATCAACTAATTTTAATTTTCAATTGAATGTTTTCTTTCGATGTCACATACTTTTTTACTTAAGTTTTTCTGAAATTTCGACGAAATATCATTTCGACGACAAACCGTTACAACCAAATATCCTTTAAAAACTACAGCCCCATTAGGTTGTTCGAAATAATGTCGTAGGACTACGATACTAAATGTAAGCCATTTAGATGGTACAATGCAATGTTTTGTAAATTAACCCTTTCAAGCCTAAGTAATACCAGCAATTTGGTGAATTCTGATTGATTTGGTGCTCAATAACATATAAATGAGAGTTTAGAACTTAAGATCTACAGTTACAACAGAAGCTTTCTCCGCTATACAATGTTATGATTTGTATTGAAACATATTTCATGAATGTCTTGGAAAACCAATTGACATTATGAGATAATCTTGGGATATTCTATGCCAAACAAACTAACTTAAATTTGATATAGCTCATAAAGCTATTGTTACAATTGTGGACCTTAAGTTTCGAAGGAAAGTTTGAATGACCTGAAACTAACAAGGTAAGCCTAAGATGTCTGTGGACGTTTCAAAATATTCATTGAATATGTTTGAATATTATTATAGCCAAATGGCTACGGTTACTACCGTTTATCTTAAGTTCTGAACGCAAAGTCTGTTTTTATGAACCTAAACCTAAGTTTTGAATTCCAGGAAAGTTTAAACATAAGCTCATTATGTCTGTTGTTCTTCCAAAATATTCAATGAATATGGTGCAATACACACCGTAGCATTGCATAGCCCAGGAAGCTTATGTTACAACTGTAAGTCCTATGTTCTGACCTCAACTATAGTTTGGGTAACCTAGAACATGTCATATTGAATTATAATGTTTTTGAATTTAAGAATGTTAATTTAATCTGTTTGAATATTTATTGTTATTGTGTTATTTATTTATTTATTTTTTATTGACTAGTATATTTTATCCAACTGTAGTCAACTGTTCAACTGTAAATCTTAAGTTCTAAACACCAAGACAGTTTGGATGACCTAGACAACCCCAAGATTATCTTCCTGTTCGAAAAAATTTACTAAATATACTTGAACACGCGAAGAAACTTTGTGCAGCACAAAACACTACTGTTACTACCGTAGATTCCAAGTTCTGATTTCCAGAACGGTTTGGATTACCTAGAGAATCTCAAAGTTAAAAAAATAATGGCTGTTGATCTTCCAACAGATTCATTGAATATATTTGAATGCATACCCTAGCAAAAGAAAATCACAAGCTGATATCATATAAGTAACAAGTTCTGTTATCCCAGTTATCGTTTTTATTTCCGCTGTTATCGCATAACAAATTTAGTTATCACCATTGGCAAATTTTGTAATCATATAATATCATTTTGAACACACTATTTTTTATGAACGTTATAAGTTGAATTGTAAAACTATAAATATTTCCAGCATATTTGAACAAGAAATTTTAATTTCAATCAAAGTATTTTTTTCAGTTATTAGCCTGAGCATCTGATTTAAAATTGATAACATAATTTGTTACTATTTTAATAAATTTGCTTACAATGCAGGATTTGTTATCAAGTTGTTCGCAGTGATAACAAAATAAGTTATTATTATGATATTCAACGAGTATTTTTTTGTTATTCATTTTGTTATTTTGGCTGTTTATTCAGCCTGAATGATAACATATTCAGTGGTCAAAAAATGATACCCTGGTATTAGAACTTGTTATCAATTTGGTATAATTCTTTGCTCGGGTATGGTCACCATATATAGCTCAAAAAACTACTATTCCTATTTTAAATAGTATGTTTTGAACTTACGGACAGTTTGGATTACCTAGATATCTCAAGATTTTCACATTATGTATGTTGGGTTTCCACACTATTCAATCAATATTGTCCCTTTGCACACTCCAATCACATACTGTTACAACTGTAGATCTTATGTTCTATGCTCAAGAACAGGTTTGATGACCTTGATCATCCTCGTTTATGTCATAATGTTTTTTTTTACGTTCCTGATATCATATAACTAACTAGCTCTGTTATCCCAGTTATCGTTTTGATTTCCACTGTTATCGCATAACAAATTTAGTTATCACCATTGGCAAATTTTGTTATCATATGTTATCATTTTGGACACATTATTTTTTATGAACGTTATAAGTTGAATAACTTATAATATAATACACTTTCTCTTAATACCTTTCATTCTAGCAAAAACATTAATGTGCACTCTTGGTACCTCATGATGATGAGCGAACATTCTCTTCTACATCATAATCGTTACTCCACGCACGGAGAATACAAAACCTAACAATTAAAAAGTATATCATAAAGTTATCAAATAATGACTGTTGGCCTCCCAAAAGGTTCATCCAATATGTTTGAACACATATCGTAACCTTATATTGCCCTAAAAGCTACTGTTACAACTATAGATCTGAAGTTTTGAACTCAAGTACATTTTGAATGACCTAGAACCTCCCAGAAAGATATAAACATTTATCAACGAGAATTTAATGATACGTATACATTTTCACAATATTCTAAAGCAATACACTATTAAGAAGGCATTGATTTTTTTCATCCTGAACTTCTTCATATTTAGGATGCTTTAGGTCGTTAGTTAAGCCTTCAACTCTTATGTTTTTAGTATATTGCAGCTAGAAAAAGTGATGGAAAACAAATTAGCCGAAGACAGTGTACACTTTTATTCAGTCTCGGTTAAAGGGTGTTCCGATCAAAATTTGGTCAAACAGTAATGTGTGTGAGTCGGTCGAAGTTTTTGTTAATAAGTCAAATTCTTTTTCTTTTTCAAGTTCAGTTGATACAGAAAACAGGATAAATATCCATCTAAGCTTCCTTTTTACCGAATGCGAATTTCGTTTAACACCTTCCATAAGATTTTGTACAGTCTCCTTGTCCACTTTATCCGCCGCAGAACGCCAGTTTGCCTTGAACTGTTTCTCGCTTACAACAGCTTTTTGATTCCTTTTAAGGTTCCGCTTGACGATGGCCTAATATTGTGCAATTGGGCGGAGCTCTGGCGTGTTGGGAGGGTTCTTGAGTACCACTTGAACGTTGTTGGCAGTATACCACTCCATGGCCCTTTTTCCGTAATGGCAAGATGACAAATCCGGCCGAAATATAACGGAACAATTGTGTCGCTTCAGGAAAGGCAGTAAACGTTTCTGTAGGCACTCGCGCAGATATACTTCCTGGTTGACGGATCCGGTCGCAATGTATACGTTGCCCTCCAAGCCACAGGTACAGATGGCCTGCCACACCAGACATTTCTTCGCGAACTTTGACAGTTTAATGTGCATGAAAATATCGTATCAAATTCCTGCTCAGGCAGCTATTTAAAGTCTGCTTTGACGTAAGTTTCATCGTCCTGTAACACGCAATCAAACTTCGTCAGCATCGTCGATTACAACTTTTGCGATCGTGCTTTGGCCGACGTGTATTGTGTATCGTCGCGATTTGGAGTCACCACTTTCTTGTAAGTCGAAAGTCCAGCTCGTTTATCAGCTCTATCCACGGTTGGAGGCGCCACTCCTAGCTTCTTTGCGACATCTCGGACGGAGTGGTTGGATAGTGTATCTGATGATAACTGACAGGAAAATATATATAACAATAAACTAGATGTTTCTCAAATACCATTTGAGAGATCCACAAAATATAAATGAATTTGTCAGAAGAACAAAGAAGGCTATCACACTACAAACTTAGGTCAGTCAAGTCATTTTCCATCAGTGTCTACACACTACAAAAATGTCATGTAAATTTCTGTCTCCTGAGACCGACACATGGAAGCGTCCTTTAGCACATAAGAAGGTATGAGAAAATAAATTCAATTAAACACATCTTTCGCAGACAGGAGACAGAATTTTACAAGAAATTATAATTTACGTCCCTCTACTTTTTACAAACATGAATAACGTATCGTGTAAAATTCATAATTTCTAAGTATGTAGATCAGACCAGACAATTAACCCAGCTGATTCCTGCTGATGAAGCTCTTTTCAATTCTTAAACCTTCGTATATTTATCATTTGCCCTGCCCTTACATCCAAATTCGCTACATGACAAAACATCTACCGTTGGCATCCTGACCCCAGTACTATTTCAGATTCCGACGGCATTTTCAGTGAGCCCCTTTCACGAGCTTTGCATTTTACAAAACAATTCATTTTTTTCAATACTTACCACTATCACTTCGAGTCCGCACACACATGCACAACTTCGGAATGCAACAGGATGAATTTTTAATCAGCTTCTGCGAGAGCGCACAAACGTTCACAGTGATAGTTCCTTCCTCAATAAATCTGGCACGAGTTCGAACAAAAAAAAATCCAACCAGTATTGTACTAAGCCGCCATGATCGTGTGAATCTCACCACATGCAATTCCGATCCAAACTGTTCATCGAAGCTCACTGGTTTGAAATAATTATTAATCTGACCCCAATAACTGTCAAACAAAATTGTCGATAATTCAATTTTTAATGTCAAATCAACACTTTTTAGCAGGCCATGGCTTTCAGCAACGCTTATTACGGTCGGTCGGCGATTGCGATGGGAACCGAATTGGAATAAAAATCGACTTTCGGTGGTTGCAATGCAAGCAGAAAAAAAGTTATTAAAAATAAAATCTCATGCATCAACTGAACAGTGGCTGGAGTGTGGTGGGAGAGGGATGCTGTTGCTGTCGACAAGTGAACAAAAAATTAATAATAATAATTCGCTTCAATTCATTTTTTTTCCAGCACCCACATCTCGCTCCAAGCCTGTAGATAATTTTCACTTTTCATTAAATAATGCCTTTTACCCCCGTAATTAATTAGGTGCTGTCGAGTGTCTATTATTAAATTTTTAATTAACAGGTTTGGCTCATGTTTCATAAATCGTGCTGCAAAGTTCGTTGCACTTCTTTAAACTATTCAGCGATTGTTTCTAAAATCTCGAATTCCTGCACATAATCAAACACAAACATTTTGCAATCGTACTCTTCTTATTCCTTCCTGGATTTACGCCAGCCAACAGCGTCTGAGTCAAACTTACGCGGTAAAGGTCTCGAAGCAACTGCAGCGATTTTGGGAGCCCACGGCAATTGGTCACCCCCGCCGGGGATGTGCGTATCCTTTGCTGAATGAAATACCCTCCGTCCCACCACCACCAGCGCCAATTTACAATCCAGCTTGTTTGGGCAGAGCGTTCCAGTTCTCCACCGTCGTCGTCGTCGGTATTTATCATCCCTGGAGCAGTCGCTATTGGCGCTAAGAGGAAAGGGGTGGGTTTGGCTGACTGTGTTCCTCAGCGTCCTTTACATAGTAATGCTGGCTGTGTGACTGTGAGGTGGCCGTTGGTGGAAGCAAAGTTGAATTGCAGTGCAGCATCCCCACCCAATAGTGAGCGGTAGGAAAATGGAAGGATTTGTTCTTGCTGTGAAATGCGTTTTTAATTCGTTCCTGGCTATTTGAAGGGTGGAATCAAGCCCATTAATTGGCGCATAACATAAATTCATAACTTCTGATTACTAATGCACTATTTTTGGCATAGTTGTCGGAATATAAAAATCAAAATATTGAAATGAAACTGTCAATGTAACACTAAGCTAAATGCCTTGTTTGTCGTAATCAGGATAGCTACAGAGAGTCAGCTAGTTATTTTGGAATTGGCGATCTTTTTCACCAATTCCATTACCGAAGCTTCAGACATATTTCCAAACAAATATTCCTTTGACTTATTAATTTCAAAAACTTCTAACTAGAACACCGCCGCATTCTTCCGCAAATCCTACACCACCCGAATAAACCCCCACCGGTTGCTGTATTAGTGTGTCGCAAGGACTCCCGCTGCCCCGCCACCTGAAAAACAGATACATTTCCAAGGTTTGTTTGTGTGCTACTCCACTTCATACGGCACCAGGCTCCGGCCAGAAGTTTGAACTCTGCGAGCACTGCCGAGTCTGTGCTACCAGGGAAAACCACCCCTGCCACCCGCAGCTCGCAGCTTCGGCAATCTTCCACAAAACAACTGCAACAGGAGCAGCACACAAAGAGGCACAATTTTCCACCCATTCCCACACCGACGGAAAAGCTCGACAAAATTGAGGCTCGCGGCTGTTTCGGTTTTGAACACCGCGCCATCAGTTACCGAAACGGAGATTTACCTCAAACACCGACGGGATTTGGGAAAATTGTGCGCTAACAACCGAATGCTCCGACGGTATCTACCAACCGACGGCATTAGTTCGCAATGGCAAATACTCATTCTGAACAGTTTCCTATATACATGAAGGAGCTTTCGGTAGTTAACCGGTAAAATCGATGCGAAAGGCAAGCGACTAACTGGAGTAGTTTTCCATCTAGAGAAAATGCTGCAGGTATGTACATACACATAAGGAGAGCTGAAGAACATTGATCGGATGGAAGCCAATGTGTGTCTTAAAGTGGAAGGAAACTTTTCCGATAAAATTTAAAAGGACAGACAGCTTTCTTTAGGCTGGTGGGTGGAAGATGATATCAAAGACGACGAAACTTCAATATGCGAGAGCGTTAATTAGTGGACGGCTTCTTCGGGGGCCCGCTCATGTCGCCATATCTAAAGTTTCACTCATTTCACCTTTAAGGTCTGGTTGATTCAAGGAAATGGGTAAATATTTTTTGGTTTTGGAAAACAATGCTGTTTATCCAAAAAGTTCGGCGAACCTGAGAAGTGTTTACTCGTCTCCACTGGCATATCATAATATTGTTGCCGTCGTTTGATGGGAAAGGGATACGAGCGCGTAGCTTGTTTTGAAACGAAATGTGTTCTAATGTGTGCATCTCGGATATCGTGTTTTTTTTAAAGTATTATGTGTCGTTTTGAATGAATGAATACATGCGTAGTAAAAATAAAAGGTTTTTTTTGCATACAAATGGCTCCAGATTGAGTTAAGTACACAAAAGAAAATAATGAATTTTAACAGGCGCATAAAATTTCCCTCGTTCGATTCCAAACCAAAGGAGGCGTTAACAACAAAATTGTGTGCAATCTTTCATGCGCCATACAACAATCTTTGCAATCTTTCATACAAGAGGCTAGATTCAGGCGTAAGCTGGCTAAAATTGACTTGAGCTATCCTATTATTTTCTGCCAAATCTAGCATTCTCTTTATGTGCATTAGATAACGCAAAAAAAAATCAATGTTTTTTTAATCTGAATTGTAACACTTTCATACATACATACATTTATTTGTTCAACATCACATTTAGGATAAGACACTATCAACAATAGTAAACCACAATACTCGGTTTCCGGCTGCCGCTCTCGAACCTCGGTCACGCGCAATGCTCGCCAGATTACGCTCCACCTGGTCCGCCCATCGTGCTCTCTGCGCTCCACGCCTTCTTGTGCCCACCGGATCAGTAGCGAACACCAACTTTGCAGGGTTGTTGTCCGGCATTCTTGTAACATGCCCTGCCCACCGTAACCTTCCGGCTTTGCCCACCTTCTGGATGCTGGTTCATCCTTCGCCGCCACGCACCGTTCTCCTGCACACCGCCGAAGATCGTCCTTAGCACGAGTCACTCGAAAACTCCGAGTGCTTGCAGGTCCTCCTCGAGCATGGTCCATGTCTCGTGTCCGTAGAGGGCCACCGGTCTTATTAGCGTTTCGGTCGGCGAGTATGCAGGTGCTAAATATATAAATATATAAATCTCCAATAAAGTTGAGAGATCGGCAGTTCCACCTACCGAGTTTCCAATCGTAAGTCCTTTTTGTTCGCTGGAGTCGTTGCCGTTGGTTTCGGTTCGTATTATTCTGTTGCTGATTTTCCGTTGCAATCCTTTTTTACGGCTAACTCGCAGGGCCGGACACCAACCCCCTACTTTCCGGAGGACCATAGTGTACAGTTGAGCTTAGAGTCCTTTTCTGGCACTCGGACGTCGATCAGCCGCCCCTAACATGAGGGACAGACGCTGTTGTGAGCCGCTCCTCCTGGAAAACAGACGCTCAGGTTTGCAGAAGCAAACCCGCCATTCCTTGTCAGCCTACGACCATAGTTTCCACCTGGGTTGGTACCCGATCTTCCCTTAGGTTGCTCGCAACCCAGCTGGCACCGCGGGGAGGTAGGGATAGGAGTTACTGAAGGACCACTAAATAGCGTCTATTTTGAACCTGCAGGTACGTGAAGTACCAGTGATACGCATTGTTCAGTCATTTACCAACCAAACAACACTTTCATAGTTATTAATTGAAAAATTCAAATGCCAATACCACTGCAAGAAACTGTTTATTTTGTGGTTAACATAATGCTACTTAATGCTCAGAGAAGTCGAGAAATTTTTCAATTACAAAGATGGTCTCATCTGCGCCTATAATCAAACCCTCCGTCTCTGGATTGACCGAAAAGGCTTTCTGGGACTCTGAAGGAGTTAAGAAGTGCAATTATAAATATTATGATTTCATTATGAAAAAGATTTGAAACGAAATCTAAAACGCAATTTTTAGTTTATCTTATAACCATGGAAGCTCAGATACTCCCTCTGGATCTATGAGTTATGTTAGTTTGATTTGATTACTTACTTGTCATTTTTTTAAAGTGGGGAAGTTTTTCGTATTTTGGTATCTACTCACTTATTTACCTTTGCTCGTCTAATGACCCTTTTGGATCACACATGCGTTACAATGTTTTGCGAATAAACTTGTTTAAGGGCTGGTTGCTCCTATTCTTAAAATATCCCAAACATCAAAAGCTATACTGTGATTGAAGTACGGCATTCTCAAAACAATTAGCTTCATCGCCATAGATGATCCTACGTACATCTCATATGAAAACTTGAAGTGCCTGCATGCTTAAGCGATCTTATGTTAGGACTAAATTTGGGACCCCAGAAGTTCGCATTCAGTTAACATTGGGTTTCGTGAACCTTTATAAGTGAATAACATGACCCTTTCTTAAAAATCAGAGACTCATTCTCTATTAACTACATCGAATAATTTATACTTGAAAGTGTGCAAAATCTTCATACCCCCTCTTCGACTGTACTTTCTACTAGGCTTTAAAAAAAAAAAAATTACGCTTAGTTACTTCGTGATTCATGGTTGCTACTCCGTGATTCATCAGAAACAGTAAAATTGCTCAATTAATCAACTAAATTCCAGTAACCAAGTATTCTCACTGTAGTCGTTTCAGTGTCTCAATTTCTCAAATAACCATTAACGGCACCAACCACGTCGTTGCAATCAGGTAGGAATAGGGAAGGCATGTTAGTGTGACCTCTGTTGTTTAGGGTACATGTTTACATCTGAATTCGCCACAAAGGTTACAGTTGAGGTTAGGTTGAGGTTTTTTTTATGTTAGAATGTTAGGGTTCAATGGATTAGGATTCACCTTGACAAGTGATGTGATCATATATATAATTCATAATAAAATTAAATTATATTTGATGTAGGTTTCAAACAAAGTGATATGCATGTTTGTAAGGTAGACATCATCCCTTCTAAGACCTTGTCAAGCATGCAGCTCCACTTAAAAGCAAAATCAATTTAGGGTTGTGTGGGCGAACCCGGCGTAGTGGTTAACATGCAAACCTCTCACGCCAAAATCACGAGTTCGAATCTCACGCCCGAACAAGTTACGAAAATACTCAAAAGGTATTTGACTGACTGCAACGAGAGTTGAACCAGCCCAGGGCTGAAAATCTCGATAATAAAGAAATAAAACTATAAATTAGAAGAAAAATTAGTAATCTCCATTTAATTCCAACTACCTTTGCTTATCTTCGACAGATACGAGTATTTCGTCTACAATGTGCAGACTTCTTCAGTGTCTCGTACTAATAACTGCACACTGTAGACGAAATACGCGTATCTGTCGAAGATAAGCAAAGGTAGTTGGAATTAAATGGAGATTACTAATTTTTCTTCTAATTTATAGTTACAAGTATTCCACTAAACAGCTCAAACCCTCTAGGATTCAAAGAAATAAACATAAAAAATTAAGCTCGTATTCACAGTAAAGTTGTATGAAGGGTCAAAACGGTGGGGCGGACCCGTAAGCAGAAACATTCTCGCGAAACCTGCAGGAAAATAAAAATCTCTTTCCATTTGATCAAACAAATCGAATGATCCAATTCGCAATACTTATTGAGCTTTCTACAGGATAGCTTGTTAAGAAGGGTGCTTCACTCTCACTGAAACTGTTGGATTAGATTCCAAGCATCACAAGCGAATCGGTAGGATAAAGAAGTGATACTGTTTGTTCCCTCCTATAGACGCCGATTGTCATACCACTCCATTGTCCAATTCCAGCTTCAGTGATACCTTGATGTTCCCTCCTTCCCAATATATATTTAGTAATTTGGAATTTGCTACTGGAATCTAAGCATGTTCTTTTGCATGATACAGTAAACCAGCTTTTGAACTTGTTGACGAGCTATCGATGAATAGTCGCCCCTCTTCCGGTTCCTGTTTAAGGCCCATTTTGTCAAGTATGCCACCGACATCGTGAGAAAAGCAATGTTCATCCTATGCCGCTTCCATTATGTAGTTATTTTAACGTCAACATCGAGCAGCTACCATTCTTTAAGACAAGGAACTTCCCTGAAGTTCTCTGAAGAACTTTCCTGTAGTTCTCAGATAAACTTTCCTGAAGTTCTATGAAAAGCTTTCCTGAAGTTCTCTTTAAAATTTCCTTGAAGTTCTCTGCAGAATTTCTCTAAAATCCTCTGAATAATTTCTCTAAAGTTCTCTGAAGAACTTCCCTGAAGTTCCTTGAAAAATTTCTTTGAAGTTATCCGCAGAACTTCCCTGAAGATGTCTAAAGAACATCCGTGAAGTTTCTGAAGAACTACCATGAAGTTCTCTGAAAAACTCTGAAGTTCTGTGTAGAATTTCCCTGAAGTTCTCTTAAAAACTTCCCTAAAGTTCTTTTAAGAACTTCCCTGAAGTTCTTTGAAAAACTTTCCTGAAGTTCTTTAAAAGACTTCACTGAAGTTTTTTTTGTAAAACTTCCCTGAAGTTCTCTGCAGAATGTCCTTGAAGTTTTCTGCAGAATTTCTCTGAAGTCTTCTGAATAATTTCCCTAAAGTTCTCTGAAGTTTTCTGCAGAACTTTTCTGAAGTTCTTTAATGAACTTTCAGGAAGTTTTCTGACAAAGCTCCATGAAGTTTTTTGAAGAACTACTCTGAAGTTCTCTGTAGAACTTCCCTAAAGTTCTCTGCAGAGGTGCCATAAAGTTCACTGCAGGACTTCCATAAAGTTCTTTGAAGAACTTTCATTAAGTTTTCTGAAGAACTTTCATTAAGTTTTCTGAAGAACTTTCATTAAGTTCTCTGAAGAACTTTCATTAAGTTCTCTGAAGAACTTTCATCAAGTTCTCTGAAGAACATTCCTGATGTTCCTTGAGAAATTTCTTTGAAGTTATCCGCAGAACTTCCCTGAAAATGTCTAAAGAACATTCGTGAAATATTCTGAAGAACTACCATGAAGTTCTCTGAAGAACTCCCATGAAGTTCTCTGAAGAACTTTCCTGCAGTGTTTTGAAAGACTTCCCTGAAATTCTCTGAAAGACTTCTCTAAAGTTCTCTAAAGAAATTCCCTGAAGTTCTCTGAAAAACTTTCCTGAAGTTTTCTAAAAGACTTCCCTGAAGTTCTCTGTAAAACTTCCCTGAAGTTCTTTTTAGAATTTCCTTGACGTTCTCTGTAGATTTTGTCTGAAATCCTCTGAATAATTTTCCTGAAGTTTTCTAACGATTCTGAAGTTTTCTGCAGAACTGTTCTGAAGTTCTCTGAAGAACTTTCATGAAGTTCTCTGGAAAACTTCCATGAAGTTTTCTGAAGAGCTTCCCTGAAGTTTTCTGTAGACTTTCCCTGAAGTTCTCTGCAGAACTTCCGTGAAGTTCTCTGAAAACTTTCCTGAAGTTTTCCCACAAAATTCTCTAATGTTCTCTAAAGAACTTCCCTGAAGTTCTCTAAAAATCCTTCCTGAAGTTCTCTGAAAGACTTTCCTGAAGTTCTCAGCAAAATGTTCCTGAAGTTCTCTGTAGAATTTCTATAAAGTTCTCTGCAGAGTTGCTCTGAAATCCTCTGAACAATTTCCTTGAAATTCTCTGAAGATTTTCTCTGAAATTTTCTGCAGAGCTTTTCTGAAGTTCTCTGAAGAACGTTCATGAAATTCTCTGCAAAACATACATGAAGTTTTCTGAACTTTCCTGAAGTTCTCTACAGAGCTGCCATGAAGTTCACTGAAGAACTTCCCTGAAGTTCCTTGAAAAATTTCTCTGAAGTTATCTGCAGAACTTCCCTTAAAATGTCTGGAGAATATCCCTGAAGTTTTCTATAGAACTCCCACGAAGTTCTCCGAAGAACTTTCCTGAAGTTCTCTGGAAGACTTCCCTCAAGTTCTTTGAAAGGCTTCCCTAAATTTCTCTGCAGAACTTCCCTGAAGTTCTCTGATGAACTTCTGTGAAGTTTTTTCAAGAACTTACGCGATGTTCTGTGAAAAACTTCTCAGATGTTATCTGCAGAACATCCCTGAAGTTCTCTGTAGAATTTCGATGAAGGTCTCTGCAGAGTTTCTCTGAAATCCTCTGACTAATTTCCCTTAAATTCTCTGAAGATATTCTCTGAAGTTTTCTGCAGAGCTTTTCTGAAGTTCTCTGAAGAACTTTCATGAAGTTCTCTAAAAAAACTCATGAAGTTTCCTGAACTTTCCTGAAGTTCTCTTCTGAACTTTCCTGAAGTTCTCTACAGAGCTGCCATGAAGTTCTCTGAAGAACTTCCGTGAAGTTCCTTAAAAATTTCTCTGATGTTATTTGCAGAACTTCCCGTAAAATGTCTGAAGAATATCCCTGAAGTTCTCTATAGAACTCCCACGAAGTTCTCCGACGAACTTTCCTGAAGTTCTATGGAAGACTTCTCTTAAGTTCTTTGCAAGACTTCCCTGAATTTTTCTGCAGAACTTCCCTGAAGTTCTCTAAAAAACATCCCTGAAGTTTTCTGCATAAGTTACCTGACATTCTCGTAAGAACTTCTCTGCAGTTCTCAGTAGAACTTCCCTGAAGTTCTTTGCAGAACTTTCCTGAAGTTCTCTAAAAAACTTCCCTGAAATTCTTTGTAGAACTTCCCTGATGATCTCTGAAGAACATTTCAGCAGAAATTCTTCGATGTTCTCTTAAAAACCTCTCTGAAGTTCTCTGAAGAATTTTTCTGAAGGTTTCTGCATAACTTTCCTGAAGTTCTCTAAAGAACTTCCCTGAAGTACTCTGTAGAACTTCCCTGAAGTATTTTCCACGTATAGTCATATTGGGGTAATCAGCCACTTATATGCACTAGCGATAAACATTTATTACATTGTTCATAGGCAGACCAGAATCACGCATTGAAATAATTCTGAACTATGAAGTCGACCGTCTGGAAGACCAAGTGTTGTGTACTTTATTCATAAAACTCAATAATCTCCAGATATGCCAATCATCTCCAGATCTAGATTATACAGTAAGTTTACATGCAGTGTATAGTAGTGTCACGTTGTGAGATAATTCTGAACTGTTGTGTCGAGCGTCTGGAAGCTCATAATTGAACAACTAATTTTCCTGAAAACAGTAGATTTTTACACGATCTAGATTTCGAAATACAGGTAATTCACAAAATTTACATGTACACAAGTGCCACGTAGCGGACGAGTTCTGAACTAATGTGAATTCATTCATTCATTCATCCTTATGTCCTCAATCAACCAAACATCTTTGTCAAAGACGCCAACTTGCTATATGTCAAGGATCTCGAGATTCAGGTTATAAAGTAAGTTTACATGCACACTAGCGCTGCGTAGTGCGATAATTATGAACTTTTAAGTTTATTTTCTTGAAGGCCTTGATCTACTGAACAACTTTGCTGACGGAAATAGTTTCCCATATACTAAGGATCACGAGATATTTTCTGATGAAACAACAAAGGTCAATGCCCATATATCATTTCAGACCACCATCAAGGGAATCCGCGCATGTTGGGAGGTTTACTGTACTTTGCTGTTTTTTTGCTAAAATATGCTGCCTTTCAACGGTCATAACTTTTTCTGATGAAGTCAGATCAACACATTTTTAGATCAACACAAGTTAGTCGTTAAAGTCTGAGAAATTAAAAAAAAAACATTTGGAGCATTTACATTTAAGCTGAGGTAGTTATTTGAGTGGTTCTCGAAAAATATCAAAATTTCTAAAACTAGCAGAGCTCTGGCTCTCAATACTTTTCTCGGATTTTGTCGACCAGTATTATTTAAGACTTTTTTTCAATCAATATGTACTCCAACACGTCTAAAGTAGACTTTTTAACCAACTACGCTAATACAGCCTCTTAATTGGATAATCTAAGACGGGTCTTCCGGGTCCTCTCTTAGCTCAGCCGGTAAAGGCGTGCAACACCACGCTGGAGGTGGGTGGGTTCGATTCCCGGCCTGGTCTAGGAATTTTTCGTTAAGAAAATTTTTTCGTCTCACTGGGCATAGGGTATGATCGAACTTACCACACAATCATACTAATGCAAAAATGGTACCTGACATCGAAAACTTTCAATGAATAACTGTGGAAGTGCATTTAGAACAGAGAGCATGCAATAAGCATGAAACGCTAAGAAAGTAAGTAAGGAGCGTCTTATGTTCTTGAAACTATGTAGTTTCCAGTACCATGGAGAATTTATCTTCCAGTTGTTTGAGATTGGTTCCATCTTAAGGATGATCTTGTTGGCACGATAGAGCAAGGAAAATAGTGTTTATATTTAATATGTTTTGCCCTCTCACGTTCAGTGATCTTTGCTATAGCATTGCTGCAGTATTTGTGTTGTAAGATCGAAAAGTACAGAGCTCGTAACATCATTTAATGATCGACTAAAAATCCTTTAACACCAAATTCAGCTTCACTTGATTATAATGCCACCGTCTGCTCTTTTTTACAGGTTAAAAAACTGAACAACTACAAATTTGGAATTTAAATCCGTTTGAAAATGTTCTGTCTACAGCATTAGAATTCCTTTTCTACATCAGCTATCCTTATTCGTGTACTGCAGATTCATGTCCTTTGCGCCATTCATATAATGAATGAACCTTCTTAACGTCTGCCATTGGAGGTCTTTGGGATTCTACTGATATCTGCCGAGATATTTGACGAAATAGCTGATATACCGACGAATTATACAGGATTATGTACATTACCCTTTCGATAAGCTTTTTAGTGCATGCACATTTAGTCGATAGCTGATACAGTGACCACCTCTTAAAAGATTAATCAACTCAAATATAACTTGAACATCTAGGTATTAATGTCTATTTATCATCGAATATAGTTTTGAAAACATGTTTTAAATTTGCATTTAGGTAAGCATCATTGTAAAGATTTCATAATACGTCTTTGAAAACTATATCAATTCCAGTCCATTTTAAATGCGATTGAAAAAATGAAAACTGATCCACCAGCGAAAAAAATATTAAGTCAGCACCTTATAAATTTAGTCATTGGAGCAGTTACGTTTAAACTACAAACTAATCTATTTAAAAACCTGCAGTCAAAATCATAGAAACGATGAAGGTAATACAACATTCTGGTTAACATTTTACTGAAAAAATAATCTAAATCGCGGTCTGTTTAGAACAGAAGCCAGCTTTATTTGAATGCTCATATTGATAGTAAGTAGATCTTTATTTGTGTCCCGGCCACTGTATGCCTCCTACATTGGTGTTATCACTAAAATACACTCAACCAAAATAAACTTGGAGAACACACGATTGATTCCAGATTCATTTGACCACGATAGAATTTCTACTGATCTTGATTCCAATGACCGAGCTGATTTCACCCCAATCCTTTATTTGGACATCAAAAACTTTGATTGACCAAATAGTTTTGATCATTTTAAAGGAGACACAATCGTAATATATAGGAAAACTGTTCCGATGTTTACCCTAGTAGCACACTTGTTACAAACTGGTTGAGATAACTTCTAAGTAACTCAATTCAGTTGCAATTAAGTTGCTGTAACTGTAAGTTTTGACCGTTTTGTGCTGCTAGGGTATTTCATTGTTGCAATATTCATCCAGTGCTGAACATGTGTGAACGAAGAGCAAATACGTTGTTTCTGTTTAGTACTGTTACGAACTGTTTACGAACGTTCAATAAGAATTAAAAACATAACAAATCAACTCATCAGTGCTTCAATCAATAATTTTGGCAAATTAATCAATTGAGATTGAACCATGCCGAATGTGCTTATAGGTGCTCTAAACAAATGTTTAGGCCAAACTTGGTTACAACGTAGTAATAAAAACTCGCAGCAGGGTGATTTTAGTCTCAATCAGGTCGTAACTAGCATTTTTGCCATGCTTGCCCTTAACAATTCGGCTTAATACAATTCCCTTGATGCAATTCCAGCTTTCCATTCAGAGTCAATTCACAGATTTGTGTCTTCTATCGCATTGTATTTTTTTCACATTGTATCAGCGTGGAATATAACAGAACAAATGTATAACAATTCACTATTTTCAGCTTAAAGGATAATCGGAGTAATTCAATACCCATATTTGAGTCGCTTTCATCATATTTATAATGGAAACCGATTCATTACACGATCGAAAACATATATTTTCGGCCAGGATAATTTACGCTACAATTTCCCAATTAAGGTGCTACACCATCTCCCAACAGATAACAGAACATCAAGACTGTGTGTATGTACTGTCAACTGAATAAGCAAGTTTCTGCCTCTGACAGATGAGACCAAGTAATTAGAATAGCTGTCAATTCAAACATCGCCGTCCACTTCTGCTTGTGTTATTTCATTATTTCCCTTGCCACTGCCGCACGACCACCTAACCATACAAACATGCACGGTCCAGGGCTTCAGGTGGATGCCCACATTCATACAGAAGGCATAACTTCACCAATGTCGTCCATTATTGTTGTCCTTTCAGACCCACTCGGTAGCAACTTTGTCATTCCTTTCAGTGGACTGCGAACGGGCGCTGGCAAGTATTACAAACAAAAGCAAACGGGCACACACAGCTGCAGTGGCAGCATCCTTCATTCAGAGCAGAGAAGGACATATCCTTGCTCGTCCTTGTTCATACACAAGCACAATTACAACCAACACAAGCAACGTGCCTATGTGTGTGTAAAGAAGCTACGAGTCCTAATATACACACACGCGGCCCAGAAAGTGGAGATATATGTTGGATAATAGCCCGGAGGCGGGCACTTTGTGTTTTATGCTGCGCCTCATGTTTGAGGGTAATGCTGTGCGGCAATATTCGCTTTGGCATACAAAGTTTCACTCGCTTCCCGACCATATAGAACTACGACGACGACGACGACGACGATGTTCCAGTCAGATCTCGCACACACTGGCAACATACATATCCAAAGGGGATGTTACAGCAAAATCACCATCGCCGCTCGTTCGGTATTGTCTCCCATATAAACCCATAACGACGACATCCTCCTCAACCCTATGCTGCACTGCTATTCGCCTCCGGTCTCATTTATTCTGCCCATGCCTGCGAGAGTTTACCGATATGATGCTGCCGCTGCTTGCTGCTAAGGGGTTTGTTTATTTATCAGATTCTGGATGCTTCTCTCTATGTAGCACATTCTTGGCCCTGGAATGTGGAGAACTACTGCTGAGCAAGGGAGGATTTCTAGGTCCTTGTTTCCTTATGTACGTACCTAGTTGGCAAGGTTGTGTACTGTGTTAAGCAAACAGTCATCGTTGTAGCTAGGACGCATAGGTTATTAGTACATGTCATAAGTTGCAAGATGAAAATCATGAGCTTGCATGATTCTATTTTGAGCACATAATATAGGTCTGTGCTTTGTGACTACCGGAGAAGAACAACGGGTGCAGTAAAATTCCATAAGGTTGTTTGAACTTCATGGTTTTTTTTTTTCGAGAAAATTGTTTTGAATATCTTCAATTAAATTTGTTTACAAAGAGTTAAATTGCATGCTTGTTTAAGGTTAAGTCATCACACCGCTGAAACAATTAAATTTGTTGTTCTTCTAGCAGGTTAGGCCGAGTGAAGAAATTGTAAGATTGTACGTTGAACAGCAGATATCAAGAAAAATGCTTTTCAGCTGCTCTAGTCACTGTAGAGAATGTCAACTAAGAGAAGCGACCTTCGGAAGACTAATGTCAGAAGGCCACGGCCCTTGTCCAGTCAACAAACCCTTCGACTGCTTTAGGCTACCCCCAAATCCAAGTTATATAGTTTTTATAAGAATAGTGGAAAATTTTAGCATAAATGATGATATATAAAAAATGCTAAAATACAAATTGTAGGAAATTTCACGGCTAAATTAATTTTTATTTGTACTAGTGCATGTACTGTGATACCCGAGCAGGACCGAATAACTTGATAACTGACCTTGGTATTTAGGAGCTCAGATTAAAATACCTAAGGATAATACCAAAAAATTGTTCCCACAATGTTATGCGAATACCAAATTGAGGTAAGACAATACCAAAATAGTACCTCTCAGGTATTCCCAGGTATCTAAAATACCATGTTTTGTTATTCGAGAGATATTTTGCTTGCAAACCTTAGGTATTTTGCTTAGGTATTTTACCTCTTAATCTGAGCTCTTTAATACCAAGGCCAGTTATCAACACCAAAATTAAGTATTCATATGCTGTTCTCTCCTGCTCGGGTATTGCAGATCTACTGTTCCTTATAAAATGGTTGTTTAAAATTTAATCAACTTACCAGACTCTATGTTGTTTCATATATTCAAAGAATTAAATTTAAACGCATCTTTCACTGCTTGTTATTCGTGTAGGACTCATATGCTTTTATAAGGTGAGATGGATCAAAAACTAACATACACAATTTACATTAGGGTGATGCAAAATTCGAAATATTTGCTCCCCAAAGCTTAATCGACGCCAATTTGGGTCCTGATAGTCCCCAAAAATTTTTAACACATTTGGTTTTAATTTGGCTTTGCACACGCTATTCAAAGTTTGTATGGGAATTAGTATGAAGAATCTCAAACTTACATTTCCAGATCCCTAACATCTTGATATTATGTCCTTAAACCAAATCTTACATACATTCATATAGTGTAAGTTGTCAACTATCAAAATGCCGAAGATATCTGACATGTAAATTTTATACAAAAATAGTTATTCATCAAATATAATAATAAGAAGTAAAAATATGTTAAGTATAAGAAATATATAAATATAAAATATATAAAATCTTTATAATAATATAAATAAAATGAAATACATAAAATATATGAATATAAAATATAAAAAACTTATAAATAATAAGAAAACAAAAATAAGAATAAAACATCATACCTAATGTGTGTATTTTATGTTTTATTGAATAACTATTTTTGTATAAAATTTACATGTCAGGTATCTTCGGCATTTTGATAGTTGACAACTTACACTATATGAATGTATATAAGATTTGGTTTAAGGACATAATATCAAGATGTTAGGGATCTGGAAATGTAAGTTTGAGATTCTTCATACTAATTCCCATACAAACTTTGAATAGCGTGTGCAAAGCCAAATTAAAACCAAATGTGTTAAAATTTTTTGGGGACTATCAGGACCCAAATTGGCGTCGATTAAGCTTAGGGGAGCAAATATTTCAAATTTTGCATCAGCCTAATATACATTGCTCGTTCTTTACAGGGTCTTACTCTTCTCACATAAAAAAATTAAGATATCATAAAAGCCAAAAATGCTATCTATACAAATTTTAAGACACAAATAAAATTACTAGACCATGTGAAAAGCAGCTACAGTAATTCATTAGGAGAACCTTGTATGCGAATATTTAAAACATATCCACCGGATTGTTACTAAAAAAAGTAAAAAAATTAAATGTGTATTAATACCTGACTAGTTCTGGAAAAGCTGAAAACAGCAAAGATCATTTCAAATATAAGTAATAAAATTTCAGCCGATTCTCGAGACGGAAATGTTTCGGAAAACTATTTATGCAGAATGAATGTGCGAGTTAAAAAGCTAATCCGACCAATCGTTTGAAATTTCTCACTTTTTCCCATTTTTCAGGTGTGTTGCCAAAGTAAACAATGTTTTAACACACTGCACAGTGGGCACGAACGCATGAAAACTAAGGAAAAAAATCTATAACTTTTGTCGCTTTTAAGCACGGCTTGTAAACAAGGCCATTTCCGCTAGGAAATAGTCTGGGAAATCGAATGGAACTGGTCTCTATTACCAAACAGATAAGATTGTGGAGTTAAAGCTTATTTTACCCAACTTCCCCTTATATCTTTCATAATTTATAGACATCATTGCACGAAGAGGCTCAAGATCTACAAAATAATGCTAATCCAATGTGAATTTTTATGGAGAATCGAGTTATTTCATCGAAGTTATTTTATCTAACGCACGGCTCTGTGAACAAAGAGATGGCTGGTTTTACCCCACTTCCCCTTATATTTTTGAATAATTTATAGATAAATTTGCTCGGAATCGCTCAAGATCAACAAAATAGGGCTAGTCCAATATGAAATTTCCTGGAGAAACGAATAGAAGCTGCTTCAACTACCGCACGGCTCTGTTAGCGAAGATATGGCTGGTTTTATCCCACTTCTCCTTGTATTCTTGAATATTTTATAGATATAATTGCTCGGAGTGGTTCAAGATCAACCAAATAAAGCTAATCCTATGTAAAATTCCATAGAAAATCGAATAAAAGTTGTTTCATCGTGCATTTCATCCACCGCACGGCTCTGTGAACAAAGAGATGGATGATTTTACCCCACTTTCTCTTATATTATTCAATAATTTATAGATATCTTTGCTCGGAGTCACTCAAGATGAACAATATAGTACTAGTTCAATGTAAAATTTCCTGGAGAATCGAATAAAGGTTTTTTCAACCACCGCACGGCTTTATGAACGAAGATATGGCTGATTTTACCCCTTTTCTTTTTGTATTCTTGAATAGATTATAGATTGAATATTTTATAGATATCTTTGCTCGGAGTCGCTCAAAATCAACAAAAAAGTGTCCAATATGGAATTTCCTGGAAAATCAAATAGAGGTTGTTGCTAGAAAATATCACATCGAGCTGTCATTATTTTGATGATCTTGAGTAAAGATATCTGTAAATTATTCAGGAATATAAGAGGAAGTGGGGTTAAATCAGCTAGATCTTTGTTCACAGAGCCGTGCGGTATACAAAATAACCTCTATTCGTTTTTCCAGAAATTTCACATAGAACTAGCCCTATTTTGTTCATCTTGAGCCTCTCCGAGCAAAGATATCTATAAAATAATCAAAAATACAAGGGGAAGTGGGGTAAAACCAGCCATATCTTTGTTCACAGAGCCTTGCGGTGGTTGAAACAGCTTCGATTCTCCAAAAAAAATGACATGGGATTAACACTATTTTGTTGATCTTGAGCCTCTTCGTGCAAAGATGTCTATAAATTATTCAAGAATATAAGGGGAAGTCGGGTAAAATAAGCTTTATGACTCTACAGCCATATCTGTGTGGTTATAAAGACCATTTGCATTCGATTTTCCAACAATTTCCTAGCGAAAGAGGCCTTGTTTACAAGCCGCGCTTAAAAACGACAAAAGTTACAGATTTTTTCATTATTTTTCATGCGTTCATGCCCACTGTGCACTGGGCGAAAGTTCACATTTTTTCGTTAAGGTTTAACCCAAAACCATTGATAAACAGGTGCCCACTTTCTTTGATGAACAGTGCAACTGGTGAAATGCATGACCTTTGAAATCCACGGAGTGTTCGTTGCATTCAGTTCTTATGTCAATTCTTTGTTTTATTTTTACGTATCGAATACTAGACAATATTCTGGTGAATCCCGAAGAGAATTCTGCTAAATCTTGGATGGAGTTCCAGTGAACTACTAAGAGGATTTCAAAATATGTTGATGACTTTTTGGATGCTGACAATTCCCGCATTAGTTCGAATGTAATAATTGAAGTGTAGGTAATTTTAATGCATTGGCTATGACTATTCTATCCCCAGAAATTAAGCATCCTGTATCGGAATTAAGTTCATTCTGTTTAGAATACTAATTTCGAAGATTTTTCAACGTGACTTGGCCAGCTTTTTTGAATACAATTTATTACTGTAGGTATGAGCGGGTCGTTTGCAGATTTTAGACTTAAAACTTATAACTTATAACAAATCATTAAAAGAGATTTGTTCGCTTTCTATAAAATCTGCTTTACTTAAATCTTGGATCAAGGGTAATCTTCCCGAGCAAGAGAGAACAGCATATGAATACCTAATTTTGATCTTGATAACTGGCCTTGGTATAAAAGAGCTCAGATTAAGAGGTAAAATACCTAAGCAAAATACCAAAGAATTGCAAGCAAAATGTCTCTCGAATAACAAAACTTGTTATTTGAGATACCTTGGAATACCTTAGAGGTACTATTTTGGTATTGTCTTACCTCAATTTGGTATTCGCATAACATTGTAGGAACAATTTTATGGTATTATCCTCAGGTATTTTACCTCTTAATCTGAGCTCCTAAATACCAAAGCCAGTTATCGAGTTATTCGGTGCTGCTCGGGTTGTTAAACAGTCAGCTAGGTAATGTTCTTTTCCAGCGATATGAGTGATAGTGAAATCAAGAATAGACAATCTTAAAAAATGTTTTTGCAATCTAGTGGCAATTACTGCAGGTCTACCACTTTTAATGTTAAAAATACCCAGATATTTGAGATATTAATTACTAGCCTTTTTTCACTAATCTATGTTTATTAAAATTTGAAGTTGAAATAAAAAAAACTGTTTAAATTTATTATATTATCGTAGAGGGGTGGAAAGTGATACGGGAGTGATTGTCTATACATCAAAACCTTTTTGGTTACGTTCGCAAATCAGATAAACCTGTTGTTCTATATTATATTATCCTAAGGATACATCGTCTAGTTCAAACCGTTGCACAGTGGGCATAATCGAAGCTGTAATCGGACTTATTTCAAATCCGCTGGTATTTGTAGATGAACTGATGTTTTTCTATAGGAAAAAACACCAATAAATCGATTGCCACTAATTTCATCCTGTGCAGAGCATTGTAAGTGGCTCATTTTGCCCCATTTCACCCTAATTTGGTGGGTTCGTTCAGTTTTTACTCCGATAACTACAATTCCCGCTGTAGTTTTCGCTTGAAAAG
>JASCZW010004648.1:0-19625 GCA_034211315.2 Aedes japonicus | reverse complement strand
CATTGAAGAAAATCCATTCAGAGGTGAGCCTCAACGGCAAAGGTTATCGAAAAGCATTGGTGTGAAAAAAAACGGTTTATTGGCTGGTGATTTCGGTTGTTCCTTTATTTGGCTAGTAAATAGTAAATTGGAGAACGTGTTTCGAAATAAATTACTGTGAAACTGTAAAAACTATTTTGTGAACCAATAAGTGGTAAACGAAAGCCTGCGAAAGGACGCTAGACGCCATTTTGTTTTCAGTGAAAAGAACCGCGTGTGAAAAACAGAGGTGAACAAAAAAAGAATAAAATGAGTGTCGACGGTGATCCTCCGGGTACACCGGGGGATACCGGAGTGGATATAGATATGACATCCGGTGCGCAAAGTCTGGCACTGCAAGCTACACGTAAGAATGAGGCAGCAAACAACCCAGCATCGAGCAAGATTCAGCACAAAGATCGGATCAAGGTCGAATACACAATGGCGGACTCAGGACCGTACAGGATTTATTTTGAACCACTTACAATGGGAGACCGCATAAACAAATTTTCAGTAGGTTCGACGTTGAGAAAAATGGAACATTACCGAAAGCATATTGTGGACATGAAGCAGGTGGGCCGTAATAAAATCATGGTCTACCTGAATAGCTTCGTGAAAGCAAACTCGCTTGTAGCGGAAGCTGAAGCAGGAAGAATTGGTAACTACAGAGCATATGTGCCACAACACCTAGTATGTGTGACAGGAGTAATCGCCGGAGTGCCAGCGGACATTTCTGTACAAGAGATTGTCGATGATATCGAGTGTGAAGTACCGATCGTGAGTGTCAGGAGACTAAACCGGTATGTTGATGGAGCACCGATGCCAACCAACAGAATTAGCGTGATGTTTCGGTCGAACATTCTGCCAGAGAGAGTCAAACTATTCTGCTGCCCTAGTCGCATCACACCATTCATTCAAAAGCTGGTAATTTGCGAAAACTGCCTCAGGTTCAATCACCGAACAATTAACTGCAAGAGTAGGAAAAGGTGCGAGCGATGTACAGCCCAACACGAGAATGCAGATCAATTCAAAGGATGTATGAATGATGTTAAATGTGCTTTCTGCAAATCATCGGCACATTCCTCGGACTTCGACAAGTGTCCAGAAAAGGAAAGACAGAACAACATCAAACGTCTGATGGCCAAGCGTACGGTCACATATGCGGAAGCAAGGGAGCAAATACCTGCCACCTCTAATATGTATGAATCACTGGCAAACCTGGAAGGCTTCCCAACACTACTCGACACATTTTCAACGACAGTAGGAAGGTCGGCTGCGAGCACTTTTCGACAACAGTGGGCACAAACGAATCAGGAAAGGACAAGAATTACACCGGCGGTGAAGCAGTTCACAGAGAATAACAACAAAAATACAAAGGCAGGAACAAAACGGCAGCGCACGGACAAGAACAAGGAGGAAAGAATAAACAACGACAGTTTCACAATCCTAAACAGCGGAGAAAATGGAACAGCGTTGGAAAATCCGTTTACAGTATCGGAAAGAGAAAAATGGGAGAACATCGAACATCACGAGAGAGGAGAAACGAAAAGCGGAAATAGCGGCTAGCCTGAATATGAAAACAACCATGATGTCATTTTACACAGACTTCCTGGACCAACTGAAAGATTCCGATGAGATGAAACGTAAGTTCAAAACTTGTACTGAAAAATATTTTGAACTAGCTCACACTATCGAAAACACTTCGAAATAAAAACTCTAAGAAATCATTTCAAAGAAGGCATTTCGAACAAGTAATTCAAAGCGTTCGACTCAAACTCTAACGATGGATCAAAAACTTAAAATCTTGCAATGTAATGTACAGAGCCTAGCTCAACATAAAGCGGAAATACAAAGAGCATTAGTAAAAGGTGGATATGAAATTGCGCTTCTGTCAGAAACGTGGACCAATCAAACACTAGAAAAATCTAATAAATACCAAATATCAAATTATCACCTCATCTGTGATTCGAGAGATGATAACTATGGCGGAGCGGCTGTAATGCTGCAGAAAAATTTAAACTTTAAGAGAATTCAAATGCCAACACTCTCAGATTATACACAAGCTTGTGGCGTTCAGATTTTATCTTTGGATGTAGTAGCATTGTCAGTATACATCAGTCCATCCATAACAACCGAAAAATTTGGAGAAGATGTGAACAAAATTTTGGACGCCCTTCGTCAATACAAAAGGATTGTATGTGGGGGTGATATAAACGCACATCACTATGCATGGGGAAACGACCGGAACGATAAGAAGGGCGAAATTTTTCTGACCGCCATCAACGGAAGCAGGCTCATTTTGCTGAATAATGGTGCTAACACATATGTACCGATTCAGTTTGGCAGGAAACCATCCTCCATCGATGTAACGCTTTGTACAGCCGACATTTATATGGACTCAGAATGGACAGTTTTGGATTTCAGCTTGGGTAGCCACCATCTGACTATACAAACTACAATCGATATACAGAGAAAGCAGAATACGAGATATATATATATATATAATACAAAGAAAATCGGGGATCTTTTCGCAGCGTTGGACCCGTCAACAGTACAAAAAGTAGGAGATCTCTCAAAGCAAGTTAAAAAAATGTACAAAGAGAATAGGCAGAAAGATAAGCGAACTCCTAAAGTATGGTGGTCAGATCAAGTCGAAGAGGCATGGGAGAAAAAGACGGTGGCAAGAAGGAATTTCAACCGGAACTCTACACAGGAAAATCTTCTAGAACTCAAAAGGATGGCAGCTTTATGTCAAAGAACAAAACGGGAGGAGATAAGAAAAAGTTCGAAAATTTCTCGGACGAGATTACACCGTTCACTAATGCAAGAGAACTATGGCAAAAAATTGGTAGAATGACAGGCAAGAGTACCTTTAAACAGGAAAACAATGTGCTTTTTGAAGACAGAAAATCGGCGGAGGAATTTTTAGATACCCACTTTGGCAGGAACGACCCAGAAATCAGCAACCCTACGCAGGTCGTCGCACAAGAAGCTATTTTGGATAGAGAAAAATGGGACAGGATATTAGCACGAAAGAAAAATAAGTCAGCACCAGGTGAGGATAAGATAACTTATGAAATGCTCAAACGGTTACACCCCAAGGTAACAGAGAACATCATACGGGACCTGAATGAGATGTGGATGAGGGGAGCCTTGGATGATGAACTTAAGATTATACGAGTAGTCGCCATCCCCAAACCAGGACGGGATGAATCAACGGCCCAAGGAAAACGACCAATTTCATTGATCTCTGCGCTGACAAAAATAGCGAATTCAGCAGTCCTCGAAAAGGTTCAATGTCATTTGGAAATCAACAAATTACTCTCGTCTACTTGTTTCGGTTTCAGAAAAAAGCACTCGACCACTACAGCTCTAGCTTATGTAACCAACACCATTCAGGAAAACAAACGGGAGAAGTGGATTTCAACGATGATATGTGTTGGCCTTAGCAACGCTTTTAATGACGTCAATACCCAGAAACTTTTAAGCAAGATGGTGAACATAGCGATACCGGAAGAAATAACAAATTGGGTAGCCTCATTCCTACAAAACCGATGCATATCATTCCAAATGAGAGAAGGAGTATTAAAAAGAACAATTTACAACGGACTGCCTCAAGGAGACGTACTGTCACCAACATTGTTTAATATTTATACGTTAAGTTTACACGAGGTCCGAGAGGAAGGAGTAGTACTGGTACAGTACGCAGACGATTTTGCCATCATAATCCGTGAAAAGACACTAGAAAGACTCGAGAACAAAGCACAAGATTTCATAGATAAATTCGTAGCGGCAGCAGCAGAACTGGACTTCAAAATAAATCCGGAGAAGACGAAAGCATTACTTTTCTTAAACAGCCTCAGAGAAATAAACATAACGATCAACGGAGTGAGGATTGAGATGGCCCGTACACATCGTTACCTGGGATTAACCTTTGACCGAGGTGTATGTTTCGGAGTCCATAATCGAGATCTCCAACAGAAGCTTTTGACACGATTAAACATGTTAAAGGTTATTACAGGAATTAAAAATGGTTCCCATCCGCAAGTTATATCCAGGATATACGAAGCCTTAATAAGAAGTGTGATGGAGTACGGATGTGTGATCCACAATAACGCTAGCCAAACCAATAGGAACAAACTTGTAGTCATAAATAACTAGTGCTTGAGAAAGGTAACTGGTTGCACAAGAACAACTCCCTGAATGCATTGTTGACTGTCGCCGGACAAGAGCCAATCAATATTCGCCAGGAATATGTTTCAAACAGGTTCATTGCGCGATGCATGGAACAAAATAACATCCTAGTTAACGGACTTAAACGACTCGTCGAATCTGATACTGACAAATATACCTACATGGAGAACATTTATTTGAAACATAAAGCAACTTTTGATAACATCATGACTTGTGAAAATTATCGCGAAACAAGCTGTGTAGATATTGCACCGGATATGGACCATGATTTACCTGCGAAGCGAAACGTCAATCCCAGAAGACTTAAACAAATGGCTTTGTTTCTGATTAACGGCAAGTATAAGGGAAGATCTAAAATTTACACGGACGCATCAAAGGAAGGTGTTACCTGCGCTGTTGGGATATACATTGAAAACCACAAACGAAGATTACACTTCAAGCTAAAGGAGGAGACGAGCATCACAGGAGCGGAAATTACTGCTATAAGAATCGCTATGTCTTATATACAGGAACATAGAATGCATGAAGTCGTGATACTTACCGATTCGAGGTCGGGCTGCATAATGCTTGAATCTGTACAAGAGGATAAAACAGGCCCTTCCGTAATTGTGGAAATACTTAACATCGCCCAAGCATGGGGAACATCGTTTCAGTGGATTCCAAGCCACATCTCCATTGAAGGGAATGAAATAGCCGATGTACTCGCAAAATTGGGACTGGGGAAGGCTTCAGTCTACGATAACAAACTCTTCGTGAATGATGCTTTTCGTCACTTCAAGTCATTAAATGAACAGCAGACAGCCCAATGGTACCAACAATATTCGACTGAAAAAGGAAAGAAATTCTACGAAATACAACCTGTGTTTAGCCACATACCGTGGTACACAAATAAGGATTTTTCTGGATCAGACGTCAGAACGATTAACAGACTGATGACTGGACACGACTTTTCCAAATTCTGGTTGGCAAAAATGAAACTGATTGATGATGATGAATGCGAATTTTGTGATGAGCCGGAAACTGCTGACCATCTCGTTATGCACTGTCCGAGACTAAACATACTACGGTCTCAATTTGATTTTGAATCGCAATTTTGTAGTCTACATGAGCTCCTTAAATCAAGAAATCTTGACTTATACAAAGATGTTACTAGTTTCATAAGACAAGCAAAACTAAATTTATAAACAGAGAAAAAAACAAACAAACAACAAAACTGAACGAAACACGCTACGACCAAATACACCAAAGCTGACCGTCACGCGAAAGTTACGTTCGTGACGCCAACAAACTGCATGCTTAATGTTGTGCATACACTGTAAGCGACCAGTACCCATTAATGGGTAAAATTTCACCCATTTCAAACTTAAGTGGGTTAACTCCTTTAATGGGTAAAACCAGTTTACCCATTAATGGGTAAAGAGCCTGTACGTCAGGCTATCGGGTATTTTTTACCCATTTTTCAAAATGTTTGTTATTTGAGAAATGGGTATGAAATACCCAATTTTCTTGATTTGTTTTAACTTGTGATATTGAATAATGAGAATTATAAAAAACATAATTGAACGCAATAACTGTTTTTGTATTTGCTAGAAACGACAACACTTTAGCCACGGGCCTTCTACCTCTCAGGTAAAACAAGTTTCGTATTGGAGGTTTTCACATCGGCAATTATTCCAGCAACGTTCAAGTTGTCCATTGAAGTGGTCATCACATCGTTTTCATCCAGAAAAATTCCTACATAGCCAAAAATAAATAATTTTGCATCAACTTGGCGAAAGCTTGGATTTTATGCTCCG
The DNA here is from genome assembly GCA_034211315.2 of Aedes japonicus. Taxonomy (NCBI): domain Eukaryota; kingdom Metazoa; phylum Arthropoda; class Insecta; order Diptera; family Culicidae; genus Aedes; species Aedes japonicus. Next base: position 13,617 of record JASCZW010004648.1, on the reverse strand, counting down.
GAATCGACACATACTCGGAAGTACGATTCTACTGATGGAATTGAAGCATCTTAAATTATATATAATAAATTATTAACGTACCTCTCAGATTTTGGAAGCTTTCGATATCCAACTAAACCTTCAGTTCTTCCTCCGTGTTTTCGTGGACTGGATTCCGCGATGTTTTTTTATTTTTCGAACCGCGCACTTTAACTATACAAAGTGAGTCAGGAAAATGCTAAGATATTTTTTCCTATTAATGGGTACAAAAATACCCATCTTTTTGGTCTCTCATTGAAAATAAATAATGGGTCTTTAGTATGCATTATTTTGATTTTAAAAGTGCCCATTTTATGACAGCTTCATATACTATCAAAAAATGGGTACATTTTTACCCATTAAAGGGTACTGGATGGTTACAGTGTACAATCTGCTGGCTATATGGTCGTTGTCACCGGGCCAAAACCTGAAGCTGTCAAAGTATAGATCATTGCACGAAGGCGTCATCAATGCAGTTTTGACAGTTCAGGGAGCTTGTTTACGTGGACTTAGAATATTTTCGGTGCGATCGTTTTGAGATTTTGTGCTCAGAATTTGTTGCAATTAAATTTAACTTGCCGGAAAACAGACACCAGTGCTTATTTTTACATCATTTCCTGAATCTAATCGTGCAGAATCCGGAAAAAGCCCAAGAAAAATTTCGTTTGAGCGGTCCAAATTCTAACACCTTGTAAACAAGCTCCCTGAACTGTCAAAAAAGTGAGGTTAATAGATTCGGTGCAATGATCTATAGCTTCGACCAGAGAAGAAGAAGAAGAAGAGTGTGAATTATTGTGATCGTGATCATTTTGATTTTATTACTCCAGGATCTCCACGCAAAGTGACTTAAAATGAGCCTTTTCGACATTGAAGACGTCAAGACCAAACCTGACATTGTGAGTGTTTATCCAGATCCCACAGTGCCGGCGGATGCAGCGATTGTAATCGACAACGGTTCCTATCACTGTCGCGCTGGTTGGGCAACCAAAGATGCTCCCACATTTATTTTCAAGAATGTCCTAGCGAAACCGCGTAAGGATCGAAGTAAAAAGGATCAGGAAGTAGTCATACCTATGGTACAGATCGGAAACGATATCGCGAATATAGAGGCAGTCCGGTTCCAACTGCGAACACAGTTTGACCGGAATGTTGTGACTCACTTACATGTTCAGGAGCAGATTTTCGACTATCTTTTCGGAAAAATGGGCATCGATACGGATGGTTGTGTGCCACATCCGGTGCTATTGACCGAGTGCATTGCCAATCCAAACTACAGCCGAATGTTGATGTCGGAGCTGATGTTCGAGTGCTATGCAGTTCAAGGCATTTCCTATGGCATTGATAGTTTGTTCAGTTACAGGATGAACCGGGGATTGGAAAGCGGATTGATAATATCTTGTGGCTACCAGGCAACGCACGTTATTCCCGTTTTAAATGGAAGAATGATCGAAGATAAGGTCCGTCGGATCAACTTGGGTGGGTTCAATATGATCAATTTCATGTTTCGGTTGCTACAGTTGAAGTATCCTGTTCATGTAAATGCTATAACTCTGAGTCGGGCGGAGACGATGATCCACAAATATTGCTCCTATGCCTACGATTATACGGAATCTTTAAAAAATTGGGCTTTGTTAGAATTTTACGAGCAAAATGTAATCAAGATCCAACTTCCATATAATCAGAATGTGTCAGCACCGACTCTTACTGCTGAACAAAGACTCGAGAAGCGGAAAGAGCTATCCCGTAGACTTGCGGAAATTAATCTGAGGAAACGAGAGGAGAAATTGGCACAGGATAAAATTCTGCTGACCAGAATGCTTGCTGCCGAAGATACGTTGGACGATGAAGATAATGTAGGATTTACACTTCACGAGTATGGTGTGAAAAACGTGGACGAATTCAGAAAGACGATTATAACTTTGAAAGAGAGAATCACAAAAACGACTCAAAAGATGAATGCTCCCCAGCAGCCGGGGAACCAACCGGAGGAAAAACCTCTTCTACTGCAACCTCCACCAAGTATGACCATTCAAGATTGGGTGATCGAGACGCGGAAAAAGCGTGACGATATTTTGGATAAAAAACAAATTCGAAAGCAGCGGAAGCAGGATCTAGCTAAACGCAGGACGGTGGCCGCCCAGGAACGGATGCGTATTATATCACATCTAGCCAAAAGGAGAAAGGCGTAGACGACTTTGGTATGCGCGATGAAGATTGGGACGTTTATAAATCTATAAGTCGGGAGGGTGACAGCGACAGCGAAGCGGAAAACGAAAAAATCATCGAATGCGAGGAGATTCTCAAGCAACACGACAGTAGCTTTGTGGAGCAGGTGGTAGCACCTGGCAACATTGCAGAATTTCATCAGCTTCATATTGGAGTGGAGAGCATTCGGGTACCAGAAATACTGTTTCAACCGAGCATGATTGGAATACAGGAGGCTGGTTTGATCGGTACGATTGACTATGTGCTGAAAATGTTTCCAAAGGAAGATCAACACAAACTCGTTAGCAACATAATGCTCACAGGAGGATGTGCCAACATACGTGGTTTTCAGGAACGCCTATCACGAGAGTTGCAGCAGATTCTGCCATTCCAATCACTGTATAACTTGAATGTAGCGTGTGATCCAGGACTGGACGGGTGGAAAGGAGCTAGCCAGTTTGCCAGTAGTGACGAGTTCAAGCAATCATTAATAAGCAGACAATTATACGATGAATGTGGCGGTGAATACATCAAAGAACATGTTGCCAGTAACTTCTACTATCCTACACCCAGTCAGAACAGTTCTACGATGAATGATACATTTGGCTAGAAAATAAATCTGTCCGCTGTGAATACAGAATCTAATGTGTATTGAAGAAAGTCCCTTGGTTAGTTTTGAATACGTATTATTGTCATCAACAATAAAAAAAAACGGAACACCCGAGTCCATTCCATAAAAACACATGTAGGTACTTATAACACGAATAATGTCTAAACGTGCCCAGTTCTTCGGGCAAAGTCTTAAAAGTGCCCAATACCGATTCTCTGTGCTACAGTTTCGGATCCACTTCTGCTTTAAGCAGAAATCGACCTGCGAGAGCAAAGTGGTCCGAGCCAAAGTACATATTGGGAATCGTGTAGATTGCTTGCGCTTGCTTCACAGTGGGCAGCGAATACAAGGCAACCAACTTGAGGTTGTTTTCGTTGAATTTCTTTTCACTCGTGGCCTGGAACTTGGTGTAGAACAAAAAATCCACCGTGATCCACTGTCCCTGAAAGGTGGACGCTTCCTGGTCCTCCTCGCCAATGTAATGTCGATAAGCGGACGTGAACTTGAACCGATGTCTAAGAGCGCCTTGGTTGAATTTTTCACTGTTCACTTCTTCAACTGGACTTGGTGAACGTTCTTTACGAGAATGATGTAGCTACAAGAAGATGTACGAAACCTGAATTAAAACAACAAGTGACTTTTTCGGCACTACTAACCCGAGTACTTTTGAATTCGTCTTCTTCCGTTCGATTTACGTGGCTCTCGTGGCGACAGTCATCGGTGATTCCAAGCATTGGAGGAAGCAATACCTTTCCGAAAGATGAACCTCCACCATATGTGTTCGGTTCCAGTGTATTCGAGGCTAGATTTTCGTACTGCAGGAAACCGGTCGTAAGCAGCACGTAGGGGGCAGTGTAGGGTTGAAGGTTGAAATCTCCGCACAATATGGTTGGCGCATAAATAGGTGTTCCGTTTTCTCGCTTCCCTAGAAATGCCAATCGATCCAATTCGGCCAGCAATACCTGCACTTGTGCCAATCGGATGTCTTGACGCCGAGGATTGTACAGAAGGTGCGTAGTGCCAACAACAAGACTTTGTTTAGGGTTAGATTTTACACAGAACTTTGCAATGATGGCCACGTTTTCTCGATCCAAACGCTGAAGTTTAAAAGCAATTAATTTCTTCCGTGGATTATGAATTAATAATAATTTAAACAAATTACCTTCACCCCAGGCTGATAGTACTCAACGTCATGACAATCAACCAGCTCGAACAAATCCCTCCGATAGTAAATAGCGCAGCCATCCGTCTTGAAACCAGTACGCTTTTTGAAAATCATCTCATAGTTAAAGTTCGACAATCCTCCGCTAAACTGGTCCTTATGGTCGTCCTGCATTTCCTGCAGGCACAATATGTCCGGCCGGACGAGATTGATCTCTGCAATCAATCGATCATACCTATGTGGCCAAGAAAGTGCCACTGAATCGTGTTGATTATACATATCTGCGTGCATTTCTAGCAAATCCTGAGCTAGGATATTGTAGTTCATAAGGGTAAACTGAACATCTTCTGGGCCGCGGCGTGCCGACGATGGAATCGTTTTCCACTTTCGGCATGTTTCAGACATCCTCTTCTGTTTGGCGTAGCGATGGAAAATCTTGTTGACCGAATTTCCAGATGTGTCTGTAGAGCTACTGGACTTTTGAGATTCCCTCGAGCGTGACATGCGCTTTAAGCTTCTGCTTTGCGCGGCCGATGCACGCCCTAATGCAAACGGACACGGCGGTGGCGTTAGAAGTGAAGTGGCAAACGGCAATCTGAGAAAACGTGTCATGAAACTGCAAAGATAAGGTATTGCAATATTTATAATTATATAATCTCCGCAGGATTTTGTTAGACGGGACAAGGGTGATGCAGTGATCCAAATAAAAGCAGTTTGTTTACTGTGGACGTATAGCAGCCAACCTTCTGGTCAATGTCGAACCGAGAACCGCCAAATGAATTCCCCAGACCGGAATTATATACAAAAAACTATTTATGATAGCTTCAAATAAGTTTTAAAATAGCTTCAAAGCCGCCCAGGAACCTTAATTAATATTCTACGACAAAAGTAAGTACATAGAATTTACGTAGCACTAAACCAAACGATGATTCCGAAAACAAGATTGTTGACGAGTCTAGATAGTTGTTTTAATGTCAAACTCAGCTGTTGATGTTGGCAGCATAAAAAAATGGTAATCGGGATTTGGCATAATGAAATATGCTGTCAGTATTTTTTTACACTGAAAAAAATCATGCAGTAAACACTACCATTTTACTCAACCATGCCTATTTTCATAACATTCTTGAAATTTCTGTCAAATTTACTACGTTTATGGTACATCGTTCAATATTTGTGGACCCTGGAGAGTGTGGGCTGTTAAGTGGAATATCCGTGACTAGAAAATGAGAAGAAAGGTTTGCAATTTCCATTTAATTCCAATTACCTATATTGCTTATCTTGGCAGATACGTGTATTTCGTCTACAATGCGCAGACTTCTTCAGTGTCGACTCGAATTGGGCGACCTTTGCTTAGACCATCGCAACTATGTGGGCGACTAAAAACTACACGGTAAGCTTCCTTTACCCATTAATGGGTACGATTTATTATTGTTGTTATTCCTCCTGTGGAAATTTTTACGTATTTTATCGTAAAACGGCGTTTACCCATTTAAATGGGTGGACGCAGTTTTTCAGTAAAATGCCTAAAAAGCCACAGGAGGAATAACAATAATAAATCGTACCCATTTATGGGTAAAGGAAGCTTACCGTGTAGCGCATCGAGCTGTCATTTTAGTTTAGTCACTCAATCTCACACCGGTCGCTACTATAGTCCTTAGATTCATAGTCTGGCGGATACAACGACGGCAGCCAATTTGAACTGTCAGTTGGCGGAGCCAATCGAGCATATCTCGAGTAATTCATGTTAAGGGCCTAAGGCCTAAAAGCCATTTGTAAATAATGACTTGTCGACGATTTTTATTCGGCGTTATTAAGTTCCGAACGCAAACGGAATAGGCTATGCCACTGATAATAATCCCATCTTTTTTTGCAGCGGTGCCTCAAGCGACAACGAGCGGCAGCAGATGCTAGAGCTGGCTCAGGTGCATTCCGATGATATGGGGAAAATGTTTCGACTTGGATCTTCCGGGAACATTGGTGATTGAACGACGCCAACTATGAAAGTTATAATAACCCGCATAATCACAAACCATTCCTGGACCATTTCCCTTATAGATGACGTCCCTTTATAGTCTTATAGTCCCTTTAACAATATGTGTTAATGTAGAGGTTGTTTGGTGAAATTGAGATTAAATTATTCGATAACAATAACATAAAATGTGATTATATATCTTACATTCGAAACATAGTTTTGACTATATAGCAAATTGTTTTTCGTTATGCGGGAATTCATTTGAAAATGAAAATCTTTTTATGTTAAAACCATTTTTTCTATCAATCAAAACAGCATACATTGATTTTGATTGCACAATACTTTCTAGTTGAAGGTTCATTTTCAAAGAAAAATAATTTGCTTTCATTTTCAAATATACCACGAAGTGGATTTGACAGTTCTACAATTCATCTAAAAAGAAAACTTTTTATGTTAAAAGTATTTTCACGGCATACTTTTATTTAAATTGCACGACACTTTCTGGATGAGAGTTTATTTTGGAATAAAAATAATTGGCTTTTATTTTCAACAATGCCACGGTTTCGATTTGACAGTTCTACAATTTGTTTTACAAATTTCAACTTTTAAATGTAGAGCAGCAAAATTTTGAATTGACGCTTTCAAGGTTTTGGTTTTGAAAGTAAACCGCTTTCTACGAAAAAGAACCAACGCAACTTTTCAATTTTGGCAATGGTTTTCTTAATTTTAATAATCATTATTCTTTGTGTGTAAACATCTTGCAATGAACGAATGGTCACTGTAATTTGTTATTGAAAAATAGATGGCTATTTTTTACCCATAAATGGGTATTAAAAATATTACAACTTTCCTTCTATCTGCCATCCACCATCCATCTTACCTCTCGCCATTTTGGATTTTGGATTCGGATTTCGGTAGGTTTCTGTCGGAAATGTTAGAAGGTTTCGGCTAACTATTTTTCTATTTGCATGATGATACAACATCATGGAGCCTCACCTGATAACTGATGGTGATAAATATTAGCTCTACTCACGGAGAAAAAGTATAATTCAATCAAAAATATTTCATCTAGAAGGGATCGACCCCGGCGTTATCATCCATATCTCTCACGCCAAAGTCACAAGTTCGAATCTCATCACCGGACAGGTTACGAAAATGCTCAAAAGGTATTTGAGTGACTACAACGGAAGATGAACCAGCTCAGGGCTGAAAATCTCGATAATAAAGGAATAAAAAAAAATCATCTAAAACCAACTATACTTCTGCATTGGTATTTCGATAACCCATGTGATGATTATAACAATCATACTTCATCACATCAGTAAACTATGGTTTGTTCAACTGTAAAATGGTTATAACGAAAAAATATTGTTGAGTGGGCTTACCGTTCTTGGAAAACCAAACATGATTATAGTTGAAGGGGAAATACACTCAGCGAAATAAACTTTCGATATTCATAAGATTGCATCATGATTAATTGCTATAAGAACTCGGTATGAATTTCATAAATTTATCTTATGAAATATAATGATGTTTGTAGCACACGTCGGGTCGTTGATGGCCGGATGTTGCTCACCTGTGGGAGAAGGACCAAAATGTAGCACACGTCGGGTCGTTGATGGCCGGATGTTGCTCACCTGTGGGAGAAGGACCAAAATGTAGCACACGTCGGGTCGTTGATGGCCGGATGTTGCTCACCTGTGGGAGAAGGACCAAAATGTAGCACACGTCGGGTCGTTGATGGCCGGATGTTGCTCACCTGTGGGAGAAATGTAGCGTATTGTCCGCGTCCAGACAATAGGTTCGTTGGGAAAAGAGCGTCAGATACAGCTCTTTTGATTCCCACAGCACGAACAGTGACACTAGGACAACCACTTGTTTTTTCTTTAATTTTGCAATTAAAAGCACTCTAAGTTTAACTACTCTAAATTATCTTTTTATTTTCTATCGCTACAGCTTTGTCTTATTGAACTTAACTCTTCAAACGTCGCTTAACTTCTATCTCAAATTTTCACACGTTCCTTTTTTTTTTGGTTGCTGCGATGCTCCGATGTTTTGTTTATTTCTATGGTTACGCCAACGGGTGGTACGATGTCTGATCTCGTGACGTCAGTTCTTGCAGTCTGATCTCGTGACGTCAGTTCTTGCAGTGTCGCCAACATCATCCGGGCAAGAAACCGAACTGATGGCTTGGAGCAGCACAACCTTGCTGACGGGTCGAGTGTAGATCGATTTTGATGTCCGCACCGCAACTGTTCTGATTTTCCCGTCCGGACCTTTGTAAATCTTCTCTATTATTCCTTTTGGCCAACTTCCTCGATGTAACGATTCATCCACAATCATGATTAGGTCACCGACATGGTATTCCTGGTAATTCCTGTTGTCCGGCCACTTCCTGCTTCTGATCAACTCTGGTCGATACGTGGAAATCCATTTGCGCCAGAAACGATCGGCATAGATCTGCGAATGTTTGTAAGCAGCACGACAATTCAGATCTCGTTCATCAAAGTCATGGTCAAACTGGATTGAATTGTTTCGGCCAAGCAGCAACATGTTAGGAGTTATCGGTTCAGGGTCCTGAGGATCATCTGGAACGTGGGTCAACGGCCTGTTGTTCACCACGTTCATTATCTCGCACAACGCCGTTCGCAGCACCAAGTCTGTAGGATGCCTGTCCCGTAACATGGCACGAAGAGCAGTCTTCACCGAGCGTACTAAACGCTCCCAACAACCTCCAAAATGCGGAGCACCAGGAGGAATAAATTTCCACTGAACGCCTCTGACGCTGAGTAAATCTTCTATTTGGGGTTGGTCCAGTGTCTTGACTAATTTTCTCAGTTCAGCATCTGCACCAGTAAAGTTGGTACCATTGTCGGTCATGATGCACTGTGGTAAGCCACGGATTGACATGAAACAGCGGATGGCCATTATACAGCTGCTCGTGTCTAAAGAAGGCACAACTTCGAGGTGTACTGCTCTTGATGTTAAACACGTAAACAATACTACCCACCTTTTTTCAACTCGACGACCCACTTTTACTGACAATGGTCCAAAATAGTCAATACCCGTATTGGTAAACGGAAACACAAACGGGGTTGTTCTCTCTGGTGGCAGGTTTCCCATTTGCGGAACGGTTGGTTTTGCTCTAAGCTCACGGCACTTGACACATGACGTCGTGTACTTCTTTACCTGTGAGCGAATCTTCAGGATACGATGCCGTTCCTTGATGTTGTTGACAATGGTCTCCAGTCCTTGATGTGCGTTGGCGATATGATACATGCGAATTAGTAGCGTAGAAAACCGGTGATTATCTGGAAGGATCACAGGGTTGTTGACTTCAAACGACTTGCTATCGTCCTGTACACGACCACGCATACGGATGATTCCATTGTGCAAAAACGGCGAATATGTCTTCAGACGGCTACTGCTCTTCACAAACCCTGTATGCTCCAGGCTTCGTAACTCTTCGCGGAAAACTTCCGACTGCACTTTCTTGTACCAGGTATTTTTGGCCTCATCCATGTCGTGCACAGTGATAATCAACCGATCAGGTTTTTCGCATCTCGGCAACACTAAAAGTTTTCTCATCAACAGGTAATACGCAGTAGATCTTATCAGGCGATTGAAATCAGAAAACCTATCAATATCAGGCAGATCAACCAAATCATCCTCTATTATGGTACAGCACATTGGATCGGCAAAGTCATATGCAATCACTTCGGAATGGAAATTTACCAGCTCAGTAGAGGACATCTCTAGCGGTTCATCGTTTGGCCAGTGGGCACTACTTTGATAAAGAAAATCAGATCCTTCAAGCCACGCCTGCATATCACCAAACTTGGAGGACTTCGTAGCCAAATCAGCCACGTTCAGCTGTGATGGTACCCAATGCCACAGATCAACTCCATGACCGTTCTCCTTAATCTTCATTACGCGAGACCCAACATACGCCGTGAGTTTCTGACTCGTCTTCAACCAGCTCAAGCAGATTTTGGAATCAGTCCAGAAATACAACCTAGTTACATCTATCTTTAACTCGTTCTGAACTACATTCATCATTTGGCTTGCAAGGACACACCCTTGAAGCTCGAGTCGTGGCACCGTCGACGATTTTAATGGAGCGACTCTTGATTTCGCATACACTAATGCAACGTGTGACTTACCGCTTCGGCGATGAACCATATAGATCACGGAAGCGAACGCCTTATCGCTCGCGTCGCAGAAGGCATGCAACTCAGCATCAGCGAACGATGGAATCTCTGGAAAATAGTACCTTGATAATCGAACGTCTTGTAGCTTTGCAGTTTCAGTTAGCCACTCCATCCATCTTGGCACCAAACCATCCGGAATTTCATCATCCCAGCCTGATTGCAACCGCCACAGTTCTTGGAAGACGATTTTCAGGTGTATTGTGATGGGACTGAGCAAACCCAACGGATCAAAGATGCTCATCATGAACTTTAGCAGCTGTCGTTTCGTAGGTACACTTTCTCCTGTCCGGAGATTTTCAATCAGTTTTGGGAATTCTAGCGAGAACACAAGCTCGTCTGAGTGAACATTCCACTTGATGCCAAGTACACGTGTATCGCTTTCCTTCTTTTCAGCAACCAAGGCAGGATCGAGTGATCTCAACAGGGCTTCGGAGTTGGACACGAATTTCACCAGTCTAAATCCGCCATGCTCGTGCACATTGACCACACGCTGCACCAATTCGATGGCTTCTTCATCGGTGTCTGCGCAGTCAAAATAGTCGTCAACATAGTGTTGATCCACCACGGCCCGTTCAACTCCTGGATATTCATCTTCCAGTTCCTTTGCATTGAAATTCTTAATAAATTGTGCCATTGAAGGAGATGACACAGCGCCGAAGATCATCACCATCATAATATACACGCTGGGTGGGTTAGAGCGATCCATGCCACGGAAAAAGAAACGCTGCGAGTCCTGGTCTATTCTGCGGATCTTGATTTGATGGAACATCTCTTTGATATCCGCCACAAAAGCAATCTTCTTCTTCCTAGCACGCATCAAGATCGCAATCAACGGAGGAACGAAATCAGGACCTTTTAGCAGGAGATCGTTCAGTGAAAACCCGTGCGATTTCGCTTTGGCATCCATAACCAAACGAAACTTTTCATCGGTCACCACGCTGAAGTGAGGCAGATACCACGTGTTCGGCGTTTCGGCGAGTTCCTCGGGTTCCAGTTTTCGGGCGTATCCCTTCTCGACATAGTCCTGAATCTTGCTGCAGTACTTTTCAGCAAAATCAGGATCGGAATCCATTTTCTTCTCGGTGATCTGAAGTCGACGCAGGGCATGGGGTCTACTATCCGGGAAGACGAAGTTGTTGTACTTGTAGATCTGGCCTACTTCGAAACGCTCACCATGTCGTGTAATGGTACGATTCATTATGTCCAGTGCACGTTGATCTTCGTCTGCAATCTTCGGGAACTGACCGGTGATGCCAAAATCTTCCACCTTGTACATTTGCTTCACCAAATCCGTCAACTCGATGTCGTTGTCTTCAGAACAGAGGAAAGCATGATGATCGCTTGGTCCAGCAGTTTTCGGTTCAATTTCTCCGTGAATCGTCCAACCCAGATGACACCGAGTCAACTGTAAGCCGTTTACCGAATATTGCACCGTTTTGAGTGGTACAATCAGACCCGCGTTGTTTGAACCTATCAGCATACAGGGACGAGCATCTTGGACAGCAGTCAGCTTAGCCTCGTCTAGCATCGGGTACAGAAGCTTTACCCGCTCAACGTCAAATTTCACCGGTGGTAAGTTGATGTTCTTCACCGTGCGTATATTGTTTGTCTTGAACCACTTCGCTTGTTCCGACGGTCCAGAGATTTGAAACGATAACATCATTGAATGTTCCTCGTTGTGTGAAATGCCGTTTGTCCATCGATAGTTCACAGAAGAAACCGGTCCGTGTAATCCAATCCTTACCGCTACAGCAGCATCCAGCATGGAAAGAGAAGAGCCTTCATCAAAAAGGGCAAAGACTTCTTCGACAGCGTTCGGACCACGAATCTTCACTTTTCCAACTCGAAGCAGGGTGTTCACGTTTTTTCCATTCACGTTGCATACATTCATTTGACCATCTTGCGTATCCGCGCGCCGAGAGGTGGTGTTCGTTGGAACTTCGTCATTGTGCACCAGTTCGTGATGATTTTTCTCACAGATCGAGCACTTCTTCTTGGATTTGCAGTTTCTTCTTGCGTGATCCGCTTTGAGACAGATGTAGCAGACCTTGCAGGAATTAGCAGCTGACCGACGTTGAAGAATAGATAATTTGCGGAACTGTTCGCATTTTTCCAAGCTGCTGTGCGATCTTGACGAGCAAAGAGAGCACTTCACTGTTACTTCATCCTCACGACTGTTGACGTTGAGGCAAATTTGTTTCGGCTTCACTGGGTAGTTCGGTTTCTTGGCACTGAAAACAGGATTGAGGCTTGCGAGTTGATTGTCCATTTCATCCTCCAACCAGCGAGCGAAAATGTTGAAATCGATGATAACATCTTCCTTCATCAAGGTGGCCTTGTGTCGAACCCACATCTGCTTGCTGAATGCAGGTAGTTTTTCAGCCAGGTGTGAGATGAGTTCCGGGTTCATCAGGTAATTTTCTGCCTTAACATTCTGCATCGCAACCTTGGTTCCAATCACCGCATTGTAGAAAGCACGAAAAGACTCGATATTTCCCTCTTTGATACTCTCCAGATTTCTCAGCGTTTCCAGTCTGTTCGCTACGACCCATTCCGTGCGTCCGAAATTTGATTTCAGCATCCTCATGATCTGCTTCACATTTTCAGGAGATGAAAGCAACGATTCCACAGCCTTGCGCGCTTTGCCTTGCAGTGCCTTATTCAACCGCCTCAGGTTGTCACGGTCGGTTAGTTTGAACTCCTCAGTGGACGTGTTGAATTCGCTCATGAAAATCGTCCACTCCATTACATCACCAGAGAATGAAGGTAGGTCTTTCATGTTTCGACTCTGCAACGCCTTGAAAGCCTGAGACAAGATTTCATTCACTCCCGGCTCAGGAGCAGGTTCGCGTACAGGATTGCTTGTTTCAGGCTCGGGGAATAATGGTCGAGTCAATCGGTGAGATGGCTCAATGTTTGTGTTATCTGTCTTCAAGTTTTCAGACTCAGACAACCACTTAAAAACACGTCTCGATGTACTGGTGCACGCACTCGATCTGCAGGAGACGATGGAGCCATGACTTGAACCAGCCTTCAGTTCATTCTTCTTCGATTCTCTTTCATGCTTTCGCTTAAGGAATTCCGCTTTTTTCTGTTCCGTCTTCAACGCCAGGTCTTGTTGAATCTGTAATGCAGCCAGTTGCTTTTCTGCTTGGATCCTATCCCGTTCAATCGAAGCCCTCAGTTCTTCTTCCTCGATCTGCTCTTCCAACAACAGAGCTCTGAGTTGGCTATCAGTTTCGCTGATTTTGGAAGTCCGACTTCTATTTGAACGCCTATCGAAACAGGCAGCACCATTTGAAACACGGGAACCAGCAACAGATATGTTCTCCGTGCGTTTTTCATTTGGAGCTGGAACGGATTCTGCATTTTCGGATTGCAGGTTCGATTGACCTTGTGGATTGCTGTTGACTGGAGTTCGAATCATGTTTGATTGATG